>PKML01044848.1:221410-261629 GCA_002933935.1 Eutrema yunnanense | reverse complement strand
GACAGTAGGCTCATCAGGAGGTTCTTCCGAAAGATCAACTGCTAGCCACTCTCCTGTGACAACCTCGATGCTAGAGACATGTGTGGGAGCACTCCTAGGGGGAATGACATCATAGTAGACCCCTCCGTCTATGTAAGAGAAAGAGATTCTCTTATTAGGCGTGTCTATGATCGCGCCAGCAGTAGCCATAAACGGTCGTCCCAAAAGTATTGGCATACGAGATATCGCACCCATCTCCACAACTTGAAAATCAGTCGGCACCAAACAATCTCCTACTTTGACCAGTAGAGCAGAGATTGTACCATATGGAAGTGAGGTGGAGTTGTTCGCGAGTGTGATAGATACCTTTGGTGATCGAATATCAGCCCCCAACCGCTCTGCAATTGCCCTTGAGATCACATTGACACTAGCCCCTGAGTCGACAAGAGACTCTTTGAAATCAAATCCAGATATGGAGCATGGAACCGTGAATTTCCCTGGATCTTCCCTTTGGGTCAGCTGTCTCAGTGGAGGTGTACCTCTAGCCTTAATGTAGAGTGCCTTAATCTCTTCCTCAGTTTCACTGCAATCCTTGAAGTGACTTAGCAGAGGACGGCACTCTAGAGCTTCTTCAAAGGTCGAATCAGGGGAAATCCTTCGTACCATCTTCTCGAAGCCACGCAGCTGCTTTGGAGAGATGAGATCTCTGAGATGTTTAGGAACGGGATTCACCTTCTTGGGTTTGCGGGCTCTTTTCTCAGCTCGTTCCATAGCTACCGCTGCCTGACACTTCGTTTCATAGTCTTCCCAAAATTGGGCGATATTGAATCGTGCTGCTACTACTTGAGGCACCTCTGTCGAAATATCATGTGTCTCCTCAGAAATCGCCTCAGTATCGACCGATACCAATGGGGTATCGATCGATACACGGGTTTTTGGATCCATTCGAGCAGACGTCTGGGCTGGTATCGATCGATACTGGGGAGTATCGATCGATGCTTGTGCGATTTCAGGAACTTCATCGAAATTTTCTACACATGAGCTGATGGCATTGACGTGTGCATTGTGTGAATGAACCGCCTTTCCCTTGGAATTTGCTGCAGTTTGAGCTACTTGCGTCTCTAGCATCCTGTGGATCGTATTTAGAGCCTCGATCCTTCCACTCAAATCGGTGTACATGGCGTCCATCTTACCATTGAAGTTCACTGTGATTTGCTGCTGTCCTTGAACGAGTGTTTCAAACATGGCCTCAATCTTGTTGTCAGGAGCTTTGGGTGGTGGGGATTGGTACCCTCCTTGCTGAGCATTGTTGGTGAAGTTTCGATTGGTGTTGTACCCAAATCGCTGACCCTGAAAACCAGAACCACCAACGTAGTTACAATCTTCTACTTCATTCTCAGCAGCAAAGTGGACGGTCTTTGTTGTCTTTCCCAGCAGAAGACTGTGCATAGAATCCAGCTGAGCTTTAACTTCAGCGATTTGCGATCCATCCATGTTACCAGCCAGCTTCTTGCGCTCGAAGTCTGCGCTCTTGGTGCTACTGCTAGATGCAAAGTTTTCAATCAACACATAAGCATCCTCAGGGTACCTAGTGTTGAAATTACCATTGCTTGAAGAATCTAGAGCCATCTGATACCTCCAATCTACTCCTCTAAAGAAGATACCCAGCAGCTGCACATCAGAGTATCCATGATGTGGACAATCTCTCTGGTACGATCTGAATCTTGTCCAAGCAGCCTTGAACGCCTCAGTAGGTCCTTGAGAAAAAGTGGAGATCTTATTCCTCAGATCTTCAGATCGTCCGTCATCATAGAAGTTAATCAGGAAGGCCCTCTTAGTATCCTCCCAAGTAGTTAACGAACCATGAGGTAGCTGCCTCAGCCAGTAGGTCGCTTCTCCACCTAGAGAGTAGGGGAAGAGCTTGCAGAAGAGATAGTCGTAGGACACTCCATTGCTCTTGATGCTAGTGACCAAGTCCTCGAACCTCTCTACATGGTCCATTGGATGTTCATGAGGAAGACCATGAAAGAGATGCTGTCCCACCAGAGTAAAGTAAGCAGGTTTCAGCTCAAAGGATTAGCTCAAATGATCACTCAATAAAGTAAGCCGAGGACAGCTTCTACGATGGGTAATAAGTCTGATTTCTCTCCCGATTCTGCTTTTGCTTGCAGCGGCGGCCGGGGTTCTTGTTTCCTTCGTTTCTCGGGACAGATCATGGAGTTTAGTGTCTTCTTGGCGGTCCGTGGCGGTGATTTTCCCTGGCGGGGTTGTAGATATGTGGGACGTCAGATCAAACCGTCCGTTGTAAAAGTGAAGCCGGAGGACGGTGGATCTATGAAACGGAGGTTTATTCATGGTTCTGCTTCTATTTCGGCCTGCCTCTCTATCCGCTGTGTGATATTGTAGCGGGACGGTTTTTCAGGTTCCAGCGGAGTTAACCGTTCCGGCGGAGCCACTACCTGCTAGCCCGATCTAGTGTTTGTCATTTATTTTCAGGTTTTTAGATGGCTCGGGGCGGCTCTTTGCGTCCGGGCTCTCGTATCTTTCGGAGACTTTCCGGGAAGGAGTAAGGTGACCATCCGTCCTTTGCTGCCATCCCACCAGCGTGGAGACTCGAATCCACCCTCCCTCGTGTTGGGCTTCTCCCTTCGTGATGGGCCTCTCAAGACAGTATCTCACCTTGGTAAGGTATTTTCTTATGTAAGGGATTGGCTACTGGGTCGGCCTTTGTGACCCAGTTACCATGTAAGTCAGATCCTGTTGATGAGGTATTTTTACCTTATCGGCACTACTTGATTTAATGAAATGGATAGTTGAAAAAAATAAAAAAAATTACTTTTCATAATTTGTTTAGTAAAAAAAAAAATTAACATTTTGAAATAAAATAAAAATATATATTCTAATTATCTCATAGTGACATATGTCACAGGCCGCAGCTGTAGCGTCTGGAAACGATGGCACGTGCAACCATAAAACAACACCGCCGATATTAAAAGGAAATAAAAAAACATATTTTTTTGAAAGCAGAACAGTTTGATAATGTTGCAGAGATCTCTAATATAAATGTCAAAATGAGAGAGAGGGAGGCAAGTACGTACAGAGATCTACATTTCTCGGCTTGTCTCGTCGGAGGATCTTTCTCCGCCGTCGCAATTTGTCTCTCCGTTTTCCTTATCCTCCAGCATCTCCGTTTCTACACCAATCCCTCTGTCCGTACATAACGAATCTTGCAAAAAAAATATATATATTTATAGTTTCAAATGTACATTTTATATTTCAGATTCTTGATATTTTGAGGGAATTATGGGATTTTTTTTTAATATATATAGCATCAACGCCTTTAAAGTTTAAACCGGTTCTTGATGAGTTTGGGTGTAAATAATTGCAGGAGCAAAAATGGATTGTTCCTGTTTTGTTTATGGTCCCAGTTTATGCTACTGAATCGGTAAAGCGTCTTTCTTCTCCTTTCCGGAGTTTGTAAAAAGTTTGTTTGTATTTTTTTTCAATTTAATCGAAGCGGTTTGTTTTTGGTTTAGATTATTTCCTTGTCAAATGCAAAATTCTCGCTGCCTTGTGACATTTTGAGAAACTGCTACGAGGCTTTCGCTTTGTATTCCTTTGGAAGTTACTTGGTCGCATGTCTAGGTGAAGAAGATTTTCTGCTTTCTCTCTCTCTATCTCTCTTGTGAAAGAGTTATGTTAAGTTTAAACCAAACTATGCAATATGTATGCTCAGGTGGTGAAAGAAGAGTTGTTGAATTGCTCGAAAACGAATCAAGACAACCATTACTACAAGGAGAAGCGAATGAGAGTTCTGAGAAGAAGCAGAGGAATCCATTTCGGAAGTTCTTGTGTGAACCATATGTCTTGGGACGAGAGCTCTTTGTGATAGAGAAGTTTGGTCTTGTCCAGTATGTAAGTCGGCTTCTTCTTCTTCTTATTCAACCCAATTGCTTGTTTTTTAGTTGATGATATATTTTGTTCTTGTCTCAGATGATCCTCAAAACCTTTTGTGCGTTCTTGGCATTTTTGTTGGAGCTTCTTGGTGTTTATGGTGATGGTGAATTCAAATGGTATTACGGGTATGTGAGGAAATCGAACGATATATATATATAATAATGTGTTTGTTTTCATCAGATGGGAAAAGAAAAAAAACTAGTGATGAATCTATTGATTCTGAATCTTCTGTAGATATCCATACATAGAGGTGGTGCTTAACTTCAGCCAGATGTGGGCTCTGTTTTGCCTGGTGCAGTTCTATAACGTGACTCATGAACGGCTTAGAGAAATTAAACCGTTGGCCAAGTTCATTAGCTTTAAGGCTATCGTGTTTGCTACTTGGTGGCAAGGCTTCGGGATTGCACTGCTTTGTTATTACGGTGTGCTTCCGAAAGCAGGGAGATTCCAAAACGCATTGCAGGATTTTCTCATCTGCATCGAGATGGCGATCGCAGCCGTGGCTCATGTCTTTGTTTTCCCAGCTGAACCTTACCACTACGTCCCGGTATCAGAGTGCGGTAAAATCACAGCAGAAACGAGCAAGAAGACGGAAGTTAAACCAGACGAAGGTGGTCTTGTAGAGACGACGGAGACTCATGTTGAAGCATCTGGCACAAGCATTAAGGAGAGCGTACAAGACATAGTTATCGACGGTGGACAACACGTCGTGAAGGATGTGGTTCTTACGATAAACCAAGCGATGGGACCGGTGGAGAAAGGTGTAACGAAGATCCAGGATACGTTTCAGCAGAAGCTTTTGGATTCGGACGGTAAAGAAGAAACAGAAGTGACCGTTGAGGCTTCGGTGGAGCAAAAAGATTGATGAGGACTTCTACTGAAATTTGATGAGCAAGAGAAGTTGAAGTTGAAACTGAGACATTGCCTGAGACATTGCCTGAGACAAATCTCAATCCAGCAATGCATCTGCTAATGGGAAATGTCAAGAGATATAATGTATAATCGAATTATATGGTTTTACAATGAATATTTCTCTTCACTATACACACCAATGTTGAGATAGAAACAATAAAAAATCATTTCTCAATGGGATTTGTAACTTTAACGAACTGTTTCTGGAGAAGGCTTCCACAGAATGCCAGATCAAATCTCTCCTCCGGAGGGTCTCCAATGCAGTCGAAAACCGCGTCTGCGTTCACAAAATCTTCATCCGCCGTGTATCTGCAAATCCAAAGATGAATACTCGTTTCATTTTCTGATTAATATGAATTTATGAACGAGATTCTGATTCCAGAAGAGGGATCTCTACTAAAAACTCACCCGCTCTTTGTAACTATGCAAGTCATTCCCGCAGCTTTTGCAGCTGCTAGTCCGATAGCGCTGTCTTCAACCACAACACATCTGCACACACACAGCCAAAATCTTTAGAAAGTTTCTAAAACTGACTCCTTCTCCTGTAAAAATCATAGTAACACTTACTTTGACGGATCAACTCCAAGGGTTTCAGCTGCTAAGTTGTATATGGCCTGTTAAAACAAAAGTTTGATAACTCGTCTTTAACAAAGATGAAAGTAAACAAGCTTCCTTGTGATAGAATGGAAGGTAAGTAAATCACCGGATCAGGTTTCTTTTTGGGAACTACGTCTCCTGCGAATATCTTGATCTTCTCTGCTCGTTCTGGTCCAAGCAAGCATGAAACTATAGCAGAAACCTGAGATCAGGCCAGGATGAGAAAACGTATGATTCACATTTCCCACAAGAGTTTATACAACTTGTTGGAAGCTAGATGAATTTTGCATATTTGAGAAAACTCATAGGGACATGCTACTGATATATACATGGTGAAAGATTATTACGGCCTTGGAAACTAAAGTAGTAGAACCTGATTGATCATACCGCCTTCTCATTTGAAGTGCTGCACACAGCGACTTTAACTCCATTCGTTAAAGCTTGATCCACCAGCCTGCAAAGTTTCAACAAGAAGGCTTAGTTAGTCAAACCAAGATCATGTATATCGCGCGCACGCAGCTGGTGTTTCAATAAAATCCTAACAGAAACCAGAACATGTATATATGATTACTAGAAAGAGCATTCATAGCATCAGGAGAAAGCATCATCAAAAGCAAGTGATAGTATCAATTGGAACCCTACTTGGCAACACCGGGTCGAAGAGGAAGCAGCTTTTTCTCGATGAGAACCATGAAAAGCTGAGTCTTCTGCTTGTGAAGCCCAGCTATGAACACTTTCCTCTCTGCTTCATCCTTGGGAGCTTTCTCTGGCCAACCAACCTTGTTAAAATACGCCGTCATCCTACCAAAAAAAACAAGCCATCTCAATGAAGAAAAAAACTTGCACTTTGACAAAGGCAATTTCAATTCTACGATCGAAAGATTCACTTCAGTTCATCAACTCGAATTTGGTTGATTGTTAACCTCTATACCTTTCTTTCCCACCACCGATTTTCAGTAGCTCTCCGTACAAATCGACATCCCAGGTAACACCCAAATCTCTCTGCGAAATTACACCCAAACTCAAATCGAAGAACTATGGAAAACGAAATTCAAGGGCGAGAAAAACCTCTTTGAAAGTGTCGTTGAAGGAGATCCTGTGACCGTCCTTCTCGGTATCAACAAGCACGCCGTCGCAATCGAAGAGAAGAGCAGAGGGAAGAGTCGCCGGAGAAGATGAAGCAGAGCAGGTGATTCCGCCGGAACGAGATGATATGGGTTTTACCGGTTTTGCTCTCAGGCACTTACCCATGAATCGCGACTTTGCCGGCGAAGGTGTCGCGTTAAACGCACGCGCCGCATTGGGGATGAGAGAATAAGAAGAAGAAACGAAGGTAAGCGAGAATTTCACAGTCGCCATTGTTTGATTCTCTCTCTCTCTCTCTCTCTATCTTTTGATATCCGTCTGCGAAAATAAATAACGGTCGGGGATTTCTTCAACTTATCCGGTCTCGCATTAACGACCACAAGAAAGAACCACCCGGTCCGGTTTGGATTATGGTACGTTCCGACTCAAAACCGGGTCGGATCGTTTTTCGCGACGTGTACAAATTTTTGGCAAAAATATCTCAGTGACGCTAATCAACTTTTTTCGTAATTTTTCATCAGAAATTTTCAAAACTAACCAAATATTTTCATCAGTGACTTGCTTTAAACAAACATGCATTGCTGCGAACTTATTTTCCACTAGCTTTATGCGGAAGACCGACATGTAGATGCGCTTGAAGTAACATTTATAAATGTTAACTCGATATCTTAATCCGCTTGAAGTAACATTTATAAATATCACCTTGAAAATCTCATAAAACAAAGTGAGGAAAATCCAACCCGGCTACAAAAGCAAGAGACATGATTTACAGTCTCAAATTAAAAAGAGTACATATTAAAGAACCTAAACATCCAAATCCAAGAATAACCGCGCATCATATTTACGCGGTTGCCTCTTTTCCTTAGCATTTTCGAATTTTAACGTCGGAAATTCACTAAAAACTACCACACGGATGTCTCCCTAATTAAACCATGCATGATTGTCCATTCCGTAGTGCCAAGAAACCGTCGTGGAATGGCAAAACCCAAAATTCTATACACAGACAACAACTTCAAGAAATTAAGTAATGGTAGTTTGGTGGTAATTTTAAACAATAAAAAATACAAGTGGTTGATTATGCCATATTTTCTATCAGGTTCCCCTCGATTCATCAAGAAAAAAAGATGGGCAGGTTAGTGATGAAAGGACTTCCTTCCTGACGTTGAGAATAGGGGAAGTGATTACTACATTTATTTGGTTGGATAAGAAAGAGAACTACATTGGTTGAGGAGAAATTTATAATACAAAAGAATTGTTATAAAGAAAACTAAAAAGATTGCGAGAAAGAAATGGAAGAATCTATATATATATATATATATATACTATATGAAAATAGCTATTTGAAGCTCCTTAAGCTATCCACATCAGCATTTTAATCTTCACCTAGAAGCTGCCACATCAGCTAATTTTAAGCTTAAAGTAATAAACTCAATTTCAAAAGCTTTGTGATTTTCGTTTGTTAAAGAAACTTTCTAATTTGTTTTAAATCCACGACTCTTCATCTCTCTTTCTATTTGTCAGGTTACACATTTCCGTTCGTCTTCCAAATCCCAGCTAACATATAATATGTTACATATTCTTTCTTCCAAATGTCGCCACTTCCCCAACACCTTTTCAGACCGAAGTGCGGAGAGGTTTGTATTATTTTCAGTTTTAAGCTTTGTTTAGATGTAGGGATAAAGATGCAGTGAATGGAGTTTTCTTTGTATATTTTGATCACTTCGATAATGACGATTTGACTTATCTGTTGGCTAATTTCTCCACTCTTAATTTCAGATAGCTTGTGATGTGCATAGATTCGTAATTTTTGGTTCATAAAAAACGGATGGTTACTAAAGTACAGAGATGACGATTTGCGTAAGTTAAGATTGTTTTCCTTGCTAACAGATGAATCTCATGAGCGATGAAATTTCTTTCTCCAGGTTTCATAAGGTTCGGCGTAGACAGCGTCGACCAAGCTAGGATGGAAGACTCGCGGAATCAGGCATGACATAAACATGATCGATGGTTAGACTCAAGATGGTTAATTTTTTTTGGTTAAAGAAACTTTTTAATTTGTTTTAGATCTATGTAGATGAGGTGGTAATTGGTGCTCCATGGCAAATATTATATTAAGGTAACGACAGAGAATTGAATTTTCTCAGAATCGGGTTGAAGATTTGACATGATTAAGATAATCTGTATGTTGTACCTATTAGCATGGGCATATTCCAAATTCTAGAAAGCCCTCTTGATAATCAAGAGGATTGTAGTGAACCATGAAGCTTATCAGGCAAGTTGCTTTTCTTGCTCATGATTATGCTTCTGAAGGAAGATAATCCGTATGATAAAGGAACGTGATGAAAACCAGAGAAAGCTTATGCTTCTAAAGTTAACAGGTGAACTGGGTTATTGAAAAATCTCTTTAATTTCGAGGCTGCCTCCTCCTCATCTTCACATCGATCTTCTCTATATTGTTGTCAAGTCTGTTTCGTATAACTCGGACACAACCACCTCACATTCAGTTCATGTAGCTCTGGGCTGCAACAGAGATATAAATGTTTTGTTAATGCAGATCCAACTTCTTTTTATATTTTCAACCTTAAATATAGTTGATTGCATAAAAACTCTTCAGGAAGGAACTCGAGAAAGCAGTTTTAGCAGAGAATGGGATTAAGGGTAATTGTGGAGCTGCTGAAATCAACTGGCCAGATTCCTCTGCCACTGAATCCGACTAGGAGCATGGGCCTGCTTATAGAGATTCAGACAGTTTTCTTGATATCTATTCCTTTTTTTTTGCTTAGATCTTCAAGTCTTGCAGTTCTGATTTATTTGAGAAGAAAGGCAACTCAATTATGGACATGTTCTTCTGTTATCAATCCCTGGAATATTTTTTTTAGAATTGAGTGCAAGTGTTGTTCATGTAGAAGTCAAGAACGCAGTCGCCAAGTGAATGGGAACGGCATACAGGCTGCAGAGCCAAAAAGTGGAAGTACAGTGTAAAAGTGGAACGGTACACTTGCACTCAATTCTGAATTAGCTTAAAGCTTTTAATTTCTTTAACTGAGTATTAGTTATTTTTGGGAAACTTTGTGTTTGAGATGTTAGGCTAAGATATTATGTCATGATATTTGATTTCAAATTCAACAAAAAAAAATGTACTCCATCCTTCTGACAAATGATCTACTATTGACAAGATAGAAAAGAGAATCAATTCAGGTTAAGCGAGTTATCAAAAACATTAATTAGACTTCAAATCGTGTGTATACACATTTATGCATGTCTCAAGATCGAGTTCTCCATTCACTCTTGCAACGAACAGTTGAAGAATTAGTTTAAGGAAGAAGAAGAACAATGAACGAAGAAAAAAGTGCACATCTGCAAAACAAATAAACAAATAAGAAATAATCAAATGCGAATATTAGGTAATGCATATAATTTTTTAAAACTATTTCTCTCCCAACAATATAAGAAAAAAACTGAAAAGAATAAAATAAAAAAATCTGTAATACATGTTTGTACGTAGCCCGGAACCCAATTCAGTAATATTTTACATTAAAACAACATTAAACACATAACTCTTTCTCTCATTCTAAGCTGTCCACATCAGCAATAAACACCTCAATTAATGGATCCCACCTATTTAAAAATATTACTAATTAAAAGCTGTGTTATTTTATTGTGTCACGTAACTTTCAATAATTGAAAGTTGTGTCAAATCTNCAAAGATCCAAAGAGCGTCATTGATAAATCTAATTCAATCTCAAGTCGTTCATTCTGCTGGTTCTTCATCACCGCCTTGAGATTGAGGGGGCGTATAGAAGGATCTAGAAAGATCCAAAGATATATATTGTAGATATTATGAAAAGATATTCAGGAGATTTCTATATATCTTTATATGATTCTATTAGTTAGTAATTACGTTAAACATTAGTACTATATAAGTATATGTATCCAACCTTTATTATTATGAGTGTTAATATACAATTCTTCCAATTCTAAACTCTCATCACATTATCAGGTATGAGCGATGGTGATGCTCTAAATGTTAACTCGATATCTTAATCCGCTTGAAGTAACATTTATAAATATCACCTTGAAAATCTCATAAAACAAAGTGAGGAAAATCCAACCCGACTACAAAAGCAAGAGACATGATTTACAGTCTCAAATTAAAAAGAGTACATATTAAAGAACCTAAACATCCAAATCCAAGAATAACCGCGCATCATATTTACACGGTTGCCTCTTTTCCTTAGCATTTTCGAATTTTAGCGTCGGAAATTCACTAAAAACTACCACACGGATGTCTCCCTAATTAAACCATGATTGTCCATTCCGTGATACCAAGAAACCGTCGTGGAATGGCAAAACCCAAAATTCTACACAGACAACAACTTCAAGAAATTAAGTAATGGTAGTTTGGTGGTAATTTTAAACAATAAAACTTATAAGTGGTTGATTATGCCATATTTTCTATCAGGTTCCCCTCGATTCAACAAGAAAAAAAGATGGGCAGGTTAGTGATAAAAGGACTTCCTTCCTGACGTTGAGAATAGGGGAAGTGATTACTACATTTATTTGGTTGGATAAGAAAGAGAACTACATTGGTTGATGAGGAGAAATTTATGATACAAAAGAATTGTTATAAAGAAAACCAAAAAGATGGTGAGGAAGAAGTGGAAGAAGTCCAACATTAAGACGACATAAGTGTGCTTTCTTAGGCTTCCATAATCTGACATGTCAAATTGATGCTTTCTGAATTGATAATAGGTCAATATAGTTTAAAGTGGTGCCTAAAGGACAATATGAGACAATAGTTTATATCGGATTACAAGGCTTTCGCATAAGTCTCTCGGTACTTCAAGTTGAATTGAACGGATTTCTTTGGGCAATGTCATGTCTAAGAGAGAAGCATATACTGTCGGTTAGATTCGAGACAGACTGTTTGGATTTGAAAAAGATAATTGAAAAATTAAAATCCAATGAAATGGCTTTATTTCAAGCGGCTTTAGACTATTTTTGTAATTTTAGCGTTTGTTTCGACGATTTTAGTTTATTTTTAATTCTATATAGTTTGTGTTGATTTTTTTTGCAAAAGAAACGTGAGCGGTTAAACTTGCCTATTTTTTCATGTAAATCATACGGATAGTTTTGTCTTTTTGAAAAATTTTCGTACCGGCTAAACTTGATTTAACATATGAGGTGTGTTTTAAATGCTTTTACTAGTTTTCGAAACTGTGGACCAAAATTGGGAAATGAAGCACCAAATTTGAGAACTTTTCAATGGTCATGATTCACGTGACTCATGTTTTTATATGTTTAGTATTTCAAGTTCCTATCGTAATTACTAACTAGTACAACTCGTCATGGAAACTGGAAAGGTACGTACGTGTCCACGTATCTTCACTTTTCTGCAGATTTATCCCTTTTTAAACAAAAAAAAGAAACAAAAATCCAATTTAGTTACTATTAAAGTATTAATTCATTTATATGTATAAAGACAAAAACTCATTAAGCCTTTGCCTCACCAAACTTTGGTTTTCTTACACTCTTTCTCTAAATTATTTTCCTAGAAAAAATTCCAAGAGAAAGAGAGAGAGAGAATGCCTGGAGAAGGAGCTGAGAGGAAGAACAAATCTGCAGTTTATGCAAGATCTCACACCAGAAACACTCAACAAAAATCTTCTTCTGGTAATAAAATCTGATTATGTTATTGTTTATGCATGTTCCTTCTCACTTGTGCACTAAAATCTGAGACTCTTATCTTTCTATTATCAGCTTAACAGAAGATAAGAGTCTCAGATTTTATATTTTTTTTTTGAGACCCTTCAATTTTTCCATCTATCTTATTCCCTTCAATTTTCTGAGACTCTTCAAGAGTAACAGAAAAAATTTATTGAAAACAATAAAAGCAAAAACATTTTTTTTTTCCTGGCCATTTTTTATATTTTTTGAAAACAAAAACATTTATTTACAATTATTGAAATGACAATTTTTTTTGTTTTTTAATCAATAATGACGATTTTGTGAAAATTTATCAATAATCTTCGCAGTTTCAAACGATTGTCTATCCTATCCATATTAACTTGTTAACCAAGAAATAATGTTTTATTTCACACCAAGCATTCCCAAATTGTGTAACCTGGAAATGTTCTTACAAGACTTGCTTCTTCGATTATTATGCAGGTTTCGTCAAGACAATTCTCCTGGTATCGTTCGTTGGAGCTTTGGCATGGGTCTATCAATCAATCCAACCACCACCGCCGAAAATCGTCGGCTCTCCCGGCGGAGCCACCGTGACAGCGCCGAGGATCAAATTGAGAGACGGGAGACATCTGGCTTACAAGGAATTCGGGTTTCCTAGAGACGAAGCCAAATTCAAGATCATATATATCCACGGCTTCGATTCTTGTATGCACGACTCGCCTTTCCCCCATTTCCTATCGCCGGTAAGTTTTCCGGCCATCCCCCATTGGTCGAATCATCGATAGCATGTGAAAAGCTTAAACCTTTCACAAAATCTCAAAATTTTAGGCTCTTGTGGAGGAATTGAGGATATACACAGTGTCTTTTGACCGTCCTGGTTATGGAGAGAGTGATCCTGATCCGAATCGGTCACCGAGAAGCATAGCATTGGATATAGAAGAGC
Source organism: Eutrema yunnanense (assembly GCA_002933935.1). NCBI lineage: Eukaryota > Viridiplantae > Streptophyta > Magnoliopsida > Brassicales > Brassicaceae > Eutrema > Eutrema yunnanense. The sequence continues at coordinate 248,467 of PKML01044848.1, read as the reverse complement.
TGGCTGATGGGTTAGGACTAGGACCTAAGTTCTATGTCTTTGGTCTCTCCATGGGTGGTGGAATCACATGGGCTTGCCTTAAGTACATTCCTCACAGGTACTGTAGTTTGATTCAATTGATTCTGAGTTTTGAGTTCATCTCTTGGACCGTATAACTCGGAAAAGGTATTAACTTTGATCTTGAAACAATAGCTAAGTTGCGATGTGAAGGCATTTTTTGTTTTGTTTATGGACTCTGTTAACAGGTTAGCAGGAGTGGCGCTGGTGGCACCGGCGATTAACTATTGGTGGAGAAACTTACCGGCTGACATAACAAGAGAAGTTTTCTCTCTAATGTTTCCTGCAGATCAATGGGCTCTTCGAGTGGCTCACTATGCTCCTTGGCTTACGTATTGGTGGAACACTCAGAAATGGTTCCCATTCTCCAATGTGATCGCGGGTAACCCCGTGATTTTCTCCCGTCAGGACATGGAGGTTTTGTCTAAGCTCGGATTCGCCAAACCAAATCGGGTACTAGCACTTCTATAGATGTTTGGTTTGATTTGTTTTGGCTTTTCAATTTTCGGTTTTGGCTTTGCAAAATTCTTGTGCGGTTTGGTTCGGTTTCCATATCATAAGTTTGATACTTCCTGCAACACTTTCAAGAAAATGATTTGGAATCAAATGATGTGTTGAGTGTTTGTTTTTTCAGGCATACACAAGGCAACAGGGTGAATTCGAAAGCCTACACCAAGATTTGAATGTTGGATTTTCAAGCTGGGAATTCGATCCGTTAGACCTTCAAGATCCGTTCCCAAACAACAATGGCTCGGTTCACCTTTGGAATGGCGACGAGGATAAGTTTGTGCCAGTGAAGCTTCAGCGTTATATTACATCAAAGCTTCCATGGATTCGTTACCATGAAATTTCTGGATCAGGACATTTGTTACCACTTGTGGAAGGTGTGACTGATAAGATCATCAAGTCCCTTTTGGTTGGGGAAGAAGAGGTAAGTGAGAGTAGAGGAGAAGCTTCTGTTTGAATCAGTGTGGTTTCTATTTTCTAAGAATAAGTAATTGCTTGTACTATTTTTATTGAAGATATTTTGTGCTTGCAATGGCTACAAACTAATTATGATATGGACGATAAAATTATCTTATAATTGGATTTAACTTCCGATTTTTGTAAACGATATGAATAAGTTTACAGATGAATGGATGATTATCAATAACATAGATTCAAAACTATATTTTTGTTTTTATCAAAAGGCGAAATCACCCTCAACAGTCCGAAGGCCAACTTAGCCAATAAGACTTAACCGACAAGAGACTAAACCCGGAGATCCATGCAATATCCTCCAATCATGAGCTCGAGTAAAACCGTGAACACAGCACAGAACCAAGGCAGGAGACAACAACCAGCAGATGAACCAAACCACGAAGACCAAAGACACCAAAGACATTAACAGAACCAGCTCTAAGCATCTCACAGCAACCAACAATGACAAAGCCAGCAGGAGAACCAGCAGAAGGAGAAGACAGAACCTGCACAAACCTTGGGACAAGGAAAGCCACAAAGGGAGGATTGGTTGCCCTTAAATCCTCGGGCAAGCAGAGAGGAGGCAGAAGGCCACTGCCCAAAGAGAAAAACAGACTAATAACCCACCACCAGTGACACACCCACCAGAATCAAAACAAGAGCACTCCTGCAGACTTTAACCAGCACAAACACAACATCAAGAGCACCAGCAGAGAGACACAGAGCTCCAGACACTCTGAAACAAAGAGCCAAAGTCCCAAGAGACTCATACCGCTGTTAGAAATAAGAAACATAGCTTAAAGAGCTTTATTAAACAAGTAAAAGAGAAAAGAAAGAGAAACGGGAAACGCTCTCGTTTGTCTTCAAGAACAAAGTTTGGGAATAATAATATTAATCTGTTTTTGGTTAATCTTACTACATGGGCACAAGAGTACAATATATAGAAGATAGAGAAAGAGCTCGACAGAAGATAGTGGAAGGAGTGTACAACATACAAAGAAGTCAAAGAGTAGGTGGAGAGCAGATGGTTCTCGAGCGTGAGGTTCAACAGGAAAGCATGGGTGGAGTATTTTATTTTAATTCCCATGCTTTTACCTTATAATACTAATAACCGCAACGCCTAAACACCAAGAGATGCAGAGAGGAAGAGGAAGAAGCATCCAGAGGGAGAAGAAGAAACGGATCATAGCACCCACACAGCCAATGCCCAAGCTAGAAACCAGAACCAGCCTAACCAAGTCCAAAGAAAACTATACATAGTTGGAAAACCATATATATATATTTTTGACATCACTGGAAAATCAAATTATATTTAATAAGGTTAAAATCCTTTACTTTTATATATTCCAGAAATTAAAATTAAAATTTTCATTTTTAAAGGAAAACAAAAATAAATATATAATTGATGAAATATCGAAATTGGACCGTCATAAAATTTATCACATTAATTTATAGGGAATTTATATTGGATTGCTGTAAGAAAAACATATTGGATTCGACTTTATTTTTATAGTGGTTGAACATTTTTGGTCGAAATAGCTGAAAATTTGACTGTTTGGTCGTTTTTTTGTTTATAAATAATTAATTAAGTCATACTGCTTCTCTCGAGAAAAAAAGAAGGCCATACTACTTCTATAAAACTTGGGAGGCAAGACTCTCTGACACCTGATCTTTCCTTTTCTCTCGAGATACTGAAGTTCTAAACTTTCCTTTTCTCTCGAGATACTGAAGTTCTAAACTTTCCTTTTCTCTCTCAATACCGAAGTTCTCTCGCTTATCCTTACTATCAAGTGTCAACAAAGAAAAACGATGGTAGAGATGTGTCGTGAAATAAGTGGTCAAATGAATGTGGCCTTTCTAATTTTAGTGAACTATCCTAGTGATAGAATTGCAAAATGTTTTGACATGTTCGTTATATCTTTGGTCTTTGGACATGTTCGCTGATATATATGTTCTTTGGAACTATGAGAATCTGTCTTGTCCTTCTGAAATGAGTGTGGAGCGTATGGTAGAGAGGATTAAGAAGAAGTTCAAGAAGTGTGGGTACCGTGGAACAGTAACTATCTATGCTTTTTACAGTATGAACCTTCGAGGGAAGGCTACTGAGATAGCAAGGCTAGCAGCGTGTGGTGTTATCTTCGCGCAAGCACTGTCGACCCTACCTGATGTCGCTGACAGGCTCATGAATGTGCATTTAACAAGATATCGTGAGACGCGCAGCAGACTGGGAACGCCTCGGACCGTCCATGTACTTCTCGCCTGTGACCATTTCTATGCCGAGGAGATTGCCTTACTGCGCAAGAAAAGGTTTACACAGCTTTTAGTTTATAATGAAAACGCCATCAACGACCTATTATTATTTGAATTTCCGGAAGGATGTCGCATGAAGGAACCAGATTTCCTCGACGTAGATGATTTATAATCTTTAATGTTTATAACAAATCTTGCAAGGTTTCCACTAAGTTTTTGACTTTGGTATCTTTTTATGTTTAATCCTAAACTCTTTGATATATTTATGAAAAATATAAGATTGTGAAAAAGGGCTCCATATGTAGTTGTTTTTGTTGCTTTCTTACTTTTGCTTTTGAAAATTTCTAGACAACATGAATAAATGGCTCAAAACCAAGTTGGAGTGAAGGTTCAAGACCAAGTTGAAGAGATGGCTCAAGAACATGAGCCTGGAAATGTGGAGATGACTAATATTGTAGGCTAGATGATTGTGTTGCATAAGAGCTAAGAGCAAAATTGTCCTTTGGATTTTATTTTCATTTTAATTTATTTTTCCTAGTTTTTGTTTTTTTGTTTTTTGTTTGTCTAGTGACATACTAGATATTGTTTATTTCTTTTGTATTGCCCAATACTAATATCAATTGAATTAATCTTATCATCTATATAGTTGCACAAACCATGCACTTGAGAACTTCATACAATTTGATTTGTAATTTATTTCCAAATATGAAAAGATCATGACACAAAGTTTTGGTCCAATTCTCCGAGTTGTGTGAAGGAGATGACAAATTGGTTCGGAGTCAAAACAATAGGTTACATCTTTTACATATACATATACTTTTTTATTGTTCGATATCAAACATTTTGAGATGTTGAAGCAGGCAAAAAGGAGTAGTAGTAACATTTTGCATTTTCAAACAAACCATTGTAACATAGTCACACATTTTAATATTATGAACAACTGACTATTGTAACAGAGTCATACCTTTTAATATTCTGAACATTTTTGGTTACAATAGCTGAAAATTTGACCGTTTGGTCATATTTTTGTTTATAAATAATTAACTCAATTAGGTCATACTGTTTCTTTCGAGAGAAAAAGAATTCCAGACTATTTCTATAAAATTTGGGAGGCAAGACTCTCTGACACCTGATCTTTCCTTTTCTCTCTCGAGATGCTGATGTTCTAAGCTTTCTTTTTCTCTCTTGATACCGAAGTTTTCTCGCGTATCCTTATTGTCAAGTGTCAATAAAAGTGTCAATAAAGAAAAATGATGGTAGAGATGTGTCGTGAAATAAGGCCGATGTTTGTTGCTGGTTTTCCGCCTTTTGGTGGCTTTGTCTATATGGCGAGAGTATCCATGTATTAAATCTTTAGGAAAACAATTCTTATATAACTCATAAATGTATAAGTTGTGTCTCTACTTGGATGTGTGTTAACTCTTCTTGTTATTGTGAATGTAATTCCAATAGTATTTATGTTTCAGCGTCCGATTTTGACGGAAAGTTTAGTACTTCTATTGTTTAATCCATACTTTGAATTCTTCTTTCTTGACAAGTTTATCAAAATGAAGATAAATTACTTTTGTTATCTACTACAGTGGTGTCTCTCTCAGAGCTCGTAATATAAGACATGTTTTGTTTTATTAGGTCGTAGAAGCAAGATGGTACTGAAGCATTAACAAGACAAGAAGAAACTGTTGTATACTTTCACTGATTCTATATTTTGCCTAATGGCTCAGAAAGATACAAGAAGAGGGGTTTTCGATTCCATTATTTTTCATTGTTTTGCATGTACATGGTATACTCTATTGCATTGCAGGCCTCTATACTGTACAAGAGAGATGCAAAAATGAATACCTCAACAGTTTTGGTCCAAAACTAGCAAAATCCTCTTTCCTTATTTACGTAGTAAGGTACTTCATCAGAGAGGGCTTACAACTATGGTTAAATCCAAATAAAATCCTATATTTTTAATTGATTCAGTTAGATCCAATTTACTTTTATTGTTTGAAGTGTTTTGAACTCTCTCTCTCTCTCTCTCTCTCTCTCTCTCTCTCTCTCTCTCTCTCTCTCTCTCCTTTCAGAAAAGACATACGAAACCCTTTCTTGCAGAAACTAAAGCCTATAAATCGAATAATGATTGTCATTTTGTTTAATAGCCATAGGAGACTATCAGAATAAGATTTCTCGTAGACCCAATTAAACATTTTAGACAGCGCATAGAAGTATTAGGCTAAATATTGGGGGGTTTTATGTAGTTTACAAGAAAATTTCCAACTAAAGTTTCATTTATAGTACTATCACGAGACCAGAGTATGCTATAAAATAGTGAAACTGTGATAAGACAAAAAGTACTTGTGGGTATGTAAAAAAAATGAAAATCAAACCATGTTAGGACGCTGAGGAAGAAGAAGATTGTAAAACTTATTGTGCAAGAAAAAGCTTTTCCCTTTGCTATCAACAGCTTTTTTCCATCCACACCATCCACCATTGACGATCTTCTTGTGATCTTCACCTCCTGTATAATGCGGATCCAGAATCAGGAACGCGCAATCCCCGCTTTCTTCATCGTAATCCACTCCCAACAGTGTGTATGCAAGAACACCACCTCCTGAAAAATCCATTCCCATTACAATGCACAAGACAACACAGTTTGTGATGTCAGAGCCCAAGGTTTTAATACTGAAGGAGTTCACTAGTTTTGAATCTTATCAGATTCGTCTTAGAGGTTTCAGCTTCTTTACTCCAGTTATCTTTTATATATAGGGTTTACGCTTCAGTCGTTATGCTCTTCATATACAGACTATCTAGGCTATTCACACCAGCGCTTTTGTTTTTGATTCTAAAAGGAGAAGCTTGTGTAAAATTAATGTATCAGAGTGATTTCGCTTGACTTTACCGATCATTATTGGAGTTCCTTGGGTCTCAAAGTGCATAGCTAACTCACGGCATTTCTCTGGGAGCTCCGATCCAGATCTGAAGTTCATGATTTTGCAACTTACCTGTAAAAATAAGACCCAAGAGGGTTTTTTTAACGTCAATAATATATGTTGTTGGAATGTATCGTTTCTAGAATGTTTTTATCTAAAGATTTAAGACTTTTACGGCTGCAATTTTGAGTTGGATCTTGCATTAAGATGGTTCACTTGTCACAATATATTCGAATAAGAAAGTTTAGAGAAGAAGACTTACACCAAGAAGTTTGTCCAGCACAAAACTCAACTCTATGGCACCAATCCACTCGCGCGAGCCTATAAATGAAGGATCCTTGTCACCTATTTCCACGAGTGTTTGCTGAATTTCCCTGAAAATCCAAAAAGTGATACTTGGCAGATCGAGAGATGAAGAGGAGTTCTGAGTTTTATTCAGGAGAAACTGTTTCATACCTATGTGAAGGTACAGAAATGGATGTATAGTGTTGAAGCCTGAACCATGAGATGATAGTTTGCAATGATCGGTAAGCACAACCCCATCCCTGGCACAACAAGAGAAAATTAGTATTAGAAGTAGAGACACTATTTCTAACTTTCTACAATGAAACAGCAAAACTTGAAGCGCGACCAGATATCGTGCCAGTAATCATTTAGGAACTCCATTTCCGGTGAAAGGACTATACAAGATTCCAGTAAAATATTACAGAGCGATTTATTCCTGATTTCTGCTTTCATTTCCCACATCATCCGCTAAGTATCAGGTTATTGCATTGACACAGTGTTTTGAAACCATGGAAAAATGAGAAGTGATATACCGAGTCATCAACGCCATCCTGAAGATAATGATAATACTCGTAAGAACCTTGGATAAGAGATGCCACACCCTCCGAAACTGCATCAAACAATTTAATAAAATGAATAAGTAGAAAAAAGGATGAACGACAAAAGCAATGGCATAAATAGTGCTAACCTCCGCTGCTAGGGATTCCAATATGCACATCTTTGAGCAAGGTGGAACCTGGCAGTGCCCACGTAGCTTAACAATTAGAATCATTGCAAATATTGAGACACAAAGAGAAAAATAAGAAACTAGGCAGATCTGTCTACCTCTTTTCTTTATGTTACTCCTTGATCCATCATACACAGACAAGTCCAAAGCATTAGCAGTTCTTAGAAGCGGACGATCAAGTGGCAGACCAAGCCTCAAGTGTAGAGATGTCCTAACATCGACTGCAAAGACAGTCAAGAGCAAGAGCCACATACATCAAATATAATAATATCATTTCAAGAGAGTTGAGGCTGCAATAAGAGGATCAGAAATTTGGTGTGAAGGTGCTAGTTCAAAGACATTGCAGAATGATAATTTTGGTATAAGATTACTAGAGAAAATAGGGTTTATTACTCTTGAACTGTGATATTATAATACGTTTGCTCTATATTACATAATCCCTTTTTAAAACAATCACAATAGTTACCTTGCTTCATTTCCGTCTCCCCGTAATTAAGCTCGTATATAGTTGTTATTGGATGTAATACCCCGGGTGGATTGAAATGATATATATGCAACTGTAAGAGCAAGGCAATTCTTGAGATAGTAAGAAAAAAAGAAGATGTGATAACAGAGAGGTAAGAGATTGCAAGAGATAAGTAAACAATATCTTATCTCACCATGGGAAATATTGCTTGGGATAGAATTCTGTTAGATAAATAAAAAAAGGTATCTCTACCTTAGGATGTTCCATCAAGAGGTATGGTAAGATAATCTTCTTCAGGGAATATAACTGATCAACCAAAGCAGGGATAACTAAATTTGAGACTGCGTGCATAAGTGGAAGTTCCTTGGGTGCATAAGTAAGTACATCAAGATTTAAATCAACAACAATGAGTCTTGCTTCTTCCATAGCTGTGAGAAAAGTTACAATATGAGAACAGGGCACAACGTATTCTTAGTGCCTTGATATATATTTTAAGTGATTACCTGGAAAATATTCTGCAACAGGGGCACCAGATGTTGGAGATTTTTCAGATCTATTGAGCAGAACAGATATGTGGATTTTATCTGCATTCTAAGAAGAAGAAATTTCAGGGGAGGAGAAACAAAAGTAAGGCCAGGTGGTAGCAACAAGAAGAGCGATATCAAGTAAGAAAAATTCTCTGTTTACTTACCTCTGCTGAGTTTACTACTGCAGCAGTTTTGCTGTTCAGACACAGATGTGAACACGATAACATCTTGACGTCAGATACTTGGTCAGCAGCAGGAAGACGGTTAATGTTTGACGCATCAGCACCAAAACCAAAATCCTTACCACGGAGGACGACTGGCTTTGGAGCATCTCCAGAAGCTTTCTTCAAGGTCTCGGCTATGTATACAACATATGGTTCTTTAAACTGAGTAATAACTGCATCAATTGCATCTGAAAACATCTCCTTTGAATCTGAAAAAAAGGATATCACTAAACTCGAGACAAAAGAAATACATACGGCCAAGAACTGAACAAAAATATAGCAAAAAAAAAGAGAGAAGACATTGAGATCATACCCGAGGGCGAGCTTGTGGGAAAATAGAATGGCAACTTGATTGGAAGCTCACAGTGAAGCAGGCAGCCATTCTCCCATAAATACTTTCCAGACTTATCCTCATACACAACAGAAGCAACAGGCTCTAGTTTTGTTGAATTCTCGGTTTTGGAGATGAAAAATTGAATGGTACCGGTTCCTGCATCGCAACTAGCCCCAACTATCTTTTCATCATCTAACTCTCCACCTTCAGATAAATGCTTTCGTAATCTGCGAGCTGCTTTGACCGCCGCAAGAGCGCTTTTCTCAGCATCAGAATCCCCAACAATCAGACCTCCGATGACTTCAAAACCTTTCGGTAACAACTTCCGAAGATCATCTGATTATTTTATCACAAGATGATTGATTTCAACATCATGGTATAGAAGGATTTCAACAAAGATCTGCTAATAAACCACAGAAACAATGCACACAAAAACTCATACAAAACCCCTCAAGAAAACTAGTTTTATGAACAATGAAATGACCAAAATAACGATTATTAAGGAAAAGTTTGAAGATTGGCTTATATAACAACGACTAAGACTAAAAATTGGCCACTCGATTTCTTAACTCCTCACTCTATACAAGCATTTGATCCATTGAAAAATACATTCAACCTTTCGAAATCAAAAACAGGAATCATGCAATTTGAACATCCGATCCCAATTATCCATATGAGCTAATCCCAAAACCAGTGTAGAAAACGGCTTCTACTTACCAGATTCTTGCTCGAAATCAGGAGACTGATGAATACATCGGAAGGTGGAGGTGACGGTGAAAGGCGGGAAAAATGGGGAACCAATGAGCCATTGGAGAGTCCCGGTTTGGTTCCCAGAGAGAACCAGCTTTGGGCAAAGGACTCGTACGGTCGCTGTCTCGCTCGAAGGAGCCATCGGATCCAACAGGCAAAATCAGTTTTATTTACTTTGTGTTCGATGACTGTTTGTGTCGTGAGAGACTTATTTGACAATGTGGCGACTATTTGTAATCTACATGGGCCGGATCGAATATAGGATCTGAGAAGCCCATTAGTGTAAGCCTTTTTTTTAACAACTTACTTTATTAACAGTATACGGAGAATACAAGGCATAAGCCATAAGCCATATCGGAGGAACATTTAAACTTAAAGACAAATCATGTATATCATATGCTTTCTTTGATAGTTTATCTGATACACCATTTCTCTCACGATTAACATGTCCCAAAGAATATTTGTGAAGCTTCGTCATCCAATGTCTTATATCCACTAATAAACTTCCAATGTCCGTACTTTCTTCTCTACACATTAATTGGAACATTACTTAATACTGCCCGAATGTACCAATGTGAAGATACCCTATGGAAGATGACATAAAAATGAACATGTTACAAACATTTTTTGCATATAGACGTTGGTGGACTCTAGTTTTTTTTGTTTTTTTTGTTCATAATATAGTTCTTAAGTGAAAGATTGATGATATCTTATGGAAGACGTAAAAATCTAAATGATATATTTGTGCCAACGAGGAGAGATATGAGAGCAGAACCAGATTTGATGAACATGAGGCTTCTTCTTCGGAACCATCCCAAGCTTTTTGAACATATTCGTATTTAATTTTTTTGGTTTTCTTAATACAATATTATAAAGCGAAAATTAAACCTAACCAACAATTCCGATTGGGCTTGGTAAGGAGCCCTAATTAAACCGAATAAGTAATTGGAAACCAAACCGCATTAGAACCGAAGACAAAAACCGGACCAAACCAGAAGCGGCAAAAAACCCTAAACGCAGGTAAAACAGAAAATCTCCGTCACTGCTGAAATTTTCACCGCCGATGTAATCCAAAACTAAACATTAAGATTTTTTTTTATAATACAGCATAGAGGATATATCAATACATTTTTACTTAAGGTATCGATGTAACCCTCACATTAAGTTTTTTCATATATATGAATGATACATGGTAAAATTGTAAGCTAAAGACTATTATAAAATCTTTCTAACTTTGAATTTTTCCTTCTTTTCTCGCTTCCTTGTCGAAATAAAGAAAATTATCTCATTAGCCAATAAAATGAAGGGCAATTCTACAAAATAGCACAAAAAAACTAAAAGTTCCCAAATTTAGCACCCAAGGGTGAAAATCACAAATATAGCACCAATTTTGACATTATTAGCACAAATTTAATATAAAAATGACTTATAATCATTTCCTAATGGAAAAAAACTAAACTCTAAATTGGAAATAGTGAACCCAAACATAATGTTTATTTCTATTTTAAATTTATTTTTGGTAAATAAATATTTTAAAATAATTAGTTGTGCTATTTTTGGTATTTTAAATTTAGGGTGCTAATTTTGGAACAAAAAATATTTTTTGTGTTATTTGAGGGTATTTCTCTAAAATGAATAAAGAAAATGAATCAGATAATCGAATTGCCTATGTCGTGTACGTGTTTGAGCGTCACGGGCTCCGAAGACTTAGGGGAGGAAATGTCAACGGCCAACCAAATAGGATTTGGTCAGGCTTTTAATAAGAGTGTAAGACTCAATTTGGGATTCTCGACAATGCAACCTTTCTTATAATAAGATAATAATGCATATCACTATACATATTTTGAAACCTAAGAATTTAGACATTTTGGGGAAAAAAACTATATCCAAATAATTGATCATAATTCATAAAATATTGAATTTGTCCTTCCTCATCAAACTTGGATCCTCAAAAAAGATGTTTAAAAGGAGTTTGATTGTAAATAATTGGTTTCCATTACTTTTGCTAGCCTTTAAGGAATCGGTATCACATTTGTCTGAGAGGCACGAAGAAATATGTCGTTATCGGTGATGGAGAAATCCATGCAAGCAACTTTATTTTTATTAGCGAATGGTGAACTCAAAACTCAATGAAATCCATGCAAGCAACTTTAGGAGAAATCCATGCAAGCAACTTTATTTTTATTAGTTGAACTAACGACAGAAAATTCAATGAAATTTTGTTTATATATGTTTCAAAAGGTTTCCATGTAGCCATATAGCATTAGAAAATTGATCAAGAACATCACAAGATTCACAACTACACCAGACAAAATTCTTTTATTACAATTCAACTGCGATAAAATCTGACATATTTGATACAAAGCGGGTACATATAGAATTTTTGTTATTAGCCATATATATATATATATATATATACCGCGGACATAGATTTTATTATCAATAACTCAACTTTTGTCCAGAATCTTATGCCCAACAAATAATTAACAACAAAAAAGTCAACTCGTGTATAAAGTACTTTCATGGGTTTTGCACGAGTAAACCCTGAAGCAATCTGTTTACAAACAAAAAAAAAACTGAAGCAATCGATATATTATACTTATAATATATAATTAGATCAAAATCTATTTTTTTGTGTGTTAAAAAAATTAGTTAAAATCTCCAAGAAACAACTTTTGTTTATTTAAAAATCTCCAACTGTGTATAATTTAATATATAAGGTGGGATCTCAGGAAAATGATAAATTATAGATTAAAAAATGGGAAAATTAAGTTATGAACTTTTAAATTTTGACTATTCAAAGAATGAGTTATCGCGTGTACAGTTTAAATAATCAAAGTATGTTGATTTTAAATTTAAATCTCAAACTTATGTTGACTGAACCAAATTATACATGACGTTAAGTCGATTATAAACAGAACAGATAAATGAGATTAAAAAACCGTCGTAAACTACGGTTAAGTAAAACGACGTCTTCTCCTATTTCTTCTTAAAACCCCAAAGAAAGACATTGAGAATTTTCGTTATTTAAGGTTTTACTTAATCGAGATTTACAACGATTTTTTAATCCTGTTTATCTGTTTTATTTATCGACTTAACGTCATGTCTAATTTGGTTCAGTCAACAGAAATTTGAGATTTAAATTTAAAGTTTTTAGATTCATAAAAGAAGTTGGCTTGTGTAATTTCCTTCTCTCTCGAACGATAGAATAGGCAATCAAAAACTTTTTTTTCTTCCTTCGTTGTAGTAGACTTGCCCTCGAAATAACGAAGAATTTCCTAAACAACTAACATTATCTCATAATAATCAATAGTTATGTGAGCATAATCATGACTAACATTATCAAAACAACATGCCTTACAGCTCATATCCCATGTTTTTAATGTGATTTGTTTCGTAAAACACGAGAAGCTATATATCATAAGTCGGAAAAAGAAAAGCAAAAGAAAATTAGAAAGAAAGGTGAAAACATATAGCGTAAACTTTTCTTCAATGTGAGATGTTTGAATTAAGAACTTGTAGAAGTTAAGCCAACTGGTTTATCGTGAGATTAAACATTAACTCCAACCAAAACAATTCCAATGTTCAATCTTCTCCCACGTGGCGTCATTTGAGTGGAGCATATCCTTTGTTATGTGTGTACACCTACCCCACACTATGAGGATAAATCATCGCACCAGCGTACAAAAAAATTGACAGCATATTATGCGGCGAACTTTCTCTCCAAATCCAACGAACGTTACAATCGTCAAAAACATAAAAATCTCTATTTAACCATGTTTTTTTGGATTAGTTTGAATTTCATAATTGAAATGTTTGATTAAGACAATATCAGGTGATAAAGACAATAAGACGGATAGAAATATAACCAAAAGGGATAAGAACGTTCGATTTAAATATCGTGTTTCCTTTTTTCATATTGAAAATATTTTAATCGAACATAAATTGATAGACACAAATTGTGTCACACAATGGATAAACAAGATGAGGATCACAAGTGGTGATACAAGAGGGCTTGTAAGAATGGATGAGAACAAAATGCCACGTGGGATGAGGATGGTGGCTCTTGGGAAGAGGCAAAGGTCAGTTTATTGCAATAACCGGCCTTTCTAAAATTTAATAAACATAACCCTTTTGCTATCTTTTGGTCCGGTTATTTCACTTACCACGTCGGATTCATAAGAAAACATAAATCTCCCAACATGGAACAAAAAGTAGTGTTGTTTTATGGGATCACAAACAAAAGAAATCTTATAATAATAGGTCACTTTTTTCAGGGAAAATAATAAAAAGATTATCATTTTATACTCCACTATGTTCTTGGCGATATGTATGCATATCACGGACAGTGGTGCAGCGTCGGTCCAACTCGTGATTTATAAATAGAGCATTGATCTGTGTGTAGTTTCTTATGTTACAAATAGTCGGCGATATTAAAATGTTAAAACAAATACATGTACACTCTACATATATACTGTATGCATCCTTGGGCTATATTCTAGTTGAAGGAAAAAAAATTCCGATTACATTTTCTAAATCTTACGGTTCATAAATTCATAATGTCCACACAAAAAAAAACAAAAAAAACAATTTTATAAAGAGTTTAATTTCTTTCTAATACCAAACCTCGAACTAGCAACCCAACCCAATCCAACACACTCTAATCCAAAAAACTTTAATTAGTTTGGATATGGATTTCTATAAAAACGTATTTGATCAATCTAATAATTTTTATTGATTTGGGTTTGAGTTATTTGGATTGGTCTTTAGATAACTAAAAAATCCAAATAAAATCCAATCTTGTTTTTACATATATTATTTATATAGTATATACATTAATAAACATAAATGTAAAATTAACAAAGCTAAAACTAAGAGTTCAATACTTAATGTATGTACATATTCAGTTTATTTTGCAAGTTTTGCTAGGAGTTTCTAAGGATTTTGTCCAACGATTCTAGAGTTTTAGTTTATTATTGGTTTTTTTTGTTGGACTTCAAGCCTTTTACAATATCAAGAATAATGTTTTTGTTTTATTTCTGGATTATATATTTTATAATATCAAGTATAATGGTTTTGTTATATTTCTGGATTCTAGATTTTATAAATTATTATATCTATTACAATTGGCGTTAAGAATTTATTTTAGATGTTATTGTAAATTTTAATTTTTATAAACATTCAATAACCAAACCTAATATAAAATCAAAACAACCCAAATAAAATTAGATATAAGTTTATTTTTGTCATATTATTTACAATCAAAACAACTTAAACCTGATCTAAAATCAAAAAAACTTGATCCAAATTTTATATAAATCGAATTTGATCAAACAATTTTCAAACCAAATAACATAAACTCAACCCAAAACTTGGATTGGCAACTCCTACCTCGAACTATTTAAATTGTTAGATAAAGTTTCTTTCTCATATGCTTTTTGTTGTTCACGAAGATAAATTTGTAGATGATTTTTTTGTTCGTTTTAAAGTAGGGTATTACCACTGCATGACCCTCAGTAACTGGAAAATTAATTGTGTAAAATCGTAACTGTTCGCATATCAAATGTCGATTTAATCCCAATGATATAGTTAATAATGTTGATTTAATCCCTTTAAAGTATTGTTAAGATTAATCCACTTTCGGATTTTTTTTTTAATCCAAAAATGCTATTTCCGTCACAAAACAGATAGCAAAAAATTAGTAGGTAGCTGACAAAAAAAAGGGAAAAAAACAAAAAAAAAAACAATTATTGGTGAAACAAATCACGTACGCCTTAGAGCGCGTGTAAGATAAAAATAAAGATAACGAAACAGATATTTGTGAAAATGCCACGTACGCACTACAAGGTTGGAGTATGGGACCCACCTCGCTAAGCTCTCTATATATATTCAGAAATGTACCAAAGCATATTCTTCAATATTCAAAACACCCAAACCCAACACATCTCTCTCTCCAAAATCTCTTCTTTTATCTTTAATTAATGGAACCTGTCCTCGTCGCGATGGCCGTAACCGCCACAACAGAAGACGACGGATTTTCGTTAATCACCGATAAAATCTCTTATAATCTAACGGCATCGGACGTTGATATTGTTACCTCCGGCAACCGTCGGATTCCGGCTCATTCCGGTATCCTGGTAAAGATTGGTTCCTTTTGATTAAAATCGGTCCGGTTTGGTTTTTTTTGCTGAAATAATGGATAATGCAGGCCTCGGCTTCACCGGTACTGATGCACATCATGAAGAAACCGGTGAGACGTTACAGAGGATGTGGATCTAAGAGAGTCATCAAGATTCTCGGCGTTCCATGCGACGCCGTTTCGGTCTTTATCAGATTCCTCTACTCTTCTAGGTTGGTTCATGCAGAAAATCTACACAAATTTTGAAATCTTAATAACCGTGTTTCTTTGGGTCGTTGGCATAACAAGAAAATGACTAAAATACCATTTTGTATCAGTTTGAACGAGGATGAGATGGAGAAATATGGGATTCATCTTTTAGCGTTAGCTCACGTGTACATGGTGACGAATCTGAAGCAGCGATGCTCAAAAGGCGTTGTACAGCGTTTAACGGCGGAGAACGTAGTCGACGTTCTCCAGCTGGCTCGGCTATGTGACGCTCCGGATGTTTTTCTCAGATCTATGCGTCTTCTCCAGTCCAAGTTTAAGACCGTTGAGCAGACCGAAGGATGGAAGTTTCTTCAGGAACACGATCCTTTCCTCGAGCTCGACATTCTCCAGTTCATCGACGACGCCGAATCGGTATATATATATATTTTTTCTATTTATCTTGACATACAAATTCTCTGTTTTTGTTATTTTCAAAAAGGAGTACATTTGGTTGTTCTACTGGGTTTGGTTTGGAGGTTATCAATGTCTATATGGATCATATCTCTCTACCTGAAATATCCGGAATCAAATCGAATACCCGAATGCCTAGAGCTAGTTATCATACAAAATTAAAACATTTTTTTTTCTGTTCAGTTTGGTCTAGATTTGGTTCGAACTTCGATGTTAGATCATAGACAATTAAATAATATTATTATTATTTAAAATCATTTAAAGATGAAAAAATCGGTTTATTAATATGCCGCATAAAACTAAGAGGGTGATACAGACTTTTACCACCCGACAATTCTGTTAGATTTATAAATCTAATTGACCCCAAAACATTTGGTTGTTTTCTAATTGGGGTTTGGATGATATTTTAATGCAGAGGAAGAAAAGAAGACGACGGCACAAAAGGGAGCAGAATCTATACATGCAACTAAGCGAGGCAATGGAGTGTATAGAGCACATATGCACCCAAGGTTGCACCTTAGTCGGTCCAACAAACTTAGTAGACGACAACAAGTCATCGACGGTGGAAAAGTCAAAGCCTTGTAAGGCGTTTTCCACATGTTATGGCCTTCAGCTTTCGATACGTCACTTTGCCGTATGCAAGAGGAGGAGTAACGAGAAAGGTTGTCTTCGTTGCAAGCGGATGCTTCAACTCCTGAGACTCCATTCTTCTATATGTGACCAACCCGAATCTTGTCGCGTCCCTCTTTGCAGGTATGCCCCCAACGTTTTATTTGTAACGTTTTATTAGGAATCCCACATTTTTTTAAATTAAAATTAACTAATTCGTTATCAATTAGTTTTGAGTTAATTTGAAATTCATGATTCTTATGTTGATAGTGAAAAAAAGTTTCATTCTTTTGAAAGAGATACATCTGGTTTAATTAGCTTTAATTATGTTGACACTAATTTGTAAAACTGTACAAATTGCTGTGGGTCGTTGTGTAGATATTTAGAATCTCATGTGTCTTTGTCAACTTTATTTGGGAGCAGGCAATTTAAGAAAAGGGGAGAACAAGACAAAAAGATGGGTGAAGACACCAAGTGGGAGATCCTGGTGAGAAGGGTTGTGTCTGCAAAAGCTATGTCTTCGTTGTGTCAATCAAAGAAGAACAAATGTGAAGGAGAAGCAGAAGGATTAGACAGGATCAGGAAGGATTGTAGATAATAATGAAAGATTAATTAAGAAGCTTTCTTAAAATCGTATTTGTTAGTTTGTTTCTTTTTGTAGTATATATGGTTGGAAAAGTATGAAGGGTATACAATTATATACTCTTGATCGGTTTAGTTTGTAGATGAGTAAACCATTTTAAATTGGCAATTTGTAGGTCACTTTTGTTTGTTCATTTTACATCAAATGTCAGCATGTATATACACAATTAAAGAAATGTTCTTGACTTAAAGGGGTGATTTATAATATTTATGTGAGTTGTGAAAGGTGATACTGTCAAACGACCAATTCCAACGGCCTTGTCTTAATTGGGATAGTAAATCTTAACATCTACCGGCCTACTGTCTGAAATTTTCAGATCTAAATTATTTAACTAGAAAACGACTTAGCGAACATGATTTGTTATGGCTGGATGGTCGGTTCAAGGCTATCATTATCATGAGCTACTGGCTCTAGGGATATATAACTAGACCGTTCATTACAAGAAAACAATGTGATTTCCGACAACTTTAAATCCGTCAGAAATTTTGGACGGAATTCCGACCGATTTCCGACGGATTCAAGGTCGTCGGAAATCGATCGGAAAATTTCCGATGGATTCAAAGTCGTCCCCGTCGGAATTTTCTGACCGATTTACGACGACCTTGAATCCGTCGGAAATTTTCCGACCGATTTCCGAGAGTTAGTCGTCCGTCGGAAATTCCCGACCGATTTCCGACAGCAATATATCCGTTAATGTATCCCTTGTAGTAGCCATTTCATAGCCGTTTGAAATTTTAAAATCCGTTGGAAATGTTATAGTTACGTCGATACACCCAAAGGTGATGAGGACATCAGAACCGAGATAGATCATGGCGAGGAGAAGATGCACACAGAAGAAGATATCATAGCAAATGTCAAAGAAGAGACGATTGTAGATGCTTTAATTGTCTATGTGAAAGCGCACAGAACTACTACCACCTCAGAGAGAGACTGTACTGTGAGTACGACAAGCTTAGATCCTGATCCTATTGGCGACAGCATGACCTTTCTTGTTGTTGGGACAGTTGCTCCTACGCTACTATCGCCCATCACCCAACAAATGAAAGAAGGTGCATCCCTTGAAGGATTATGGTCAAACCAAGAGGATTTCAGGCAAAATCTAAGTTGTTCTGAAATCTTGACCCATCAGAGGATTGCCTCGAAGTGGAATCATCCCAATCAGAGTTCAGACGAATGAGATATTCATTTTACAAATCGGGTGATTCCCAATTTACCCGATTTGGACATACACACCTTAATTGGAGGTTTCTGACCAAACCAAGAAGAATTAAGCTACAAACCGACTTGGTATGGAATCTTGGTCCAACAGAGCCAAACCGAGAATTGGATTCATCACAAAATGGTTAAGACTTGGAAGTTATTGATTTTAAAAATCAATGAACCTGCTTCAAATCCAATTCTGCGACAAGGCCAAAGATCGTGCTACACAACCCAACTCAGCAACGATCTCGACCCAAGACCACTTGGAGAGTATTATTGGGTCTCTTATGGATCCAATAAGCCCAAGATCCAAGGAAAGATTCTAAGGTAACTAAGGAAGCTTAGAAACACCTTACCATGCACCGACACACACATGATCAGGCGGATCCCCTTGCAAGTCAACTTGCCTTATCCGGATGCATTCACATTTAGATTCATTAATCTCCAACGGCTCTATTACTTGAACCTTGGCCACGAAATGAGGCCTTCTCACGTCAACCAGAGTGTATCTAGACACTCTACATTTCCTCCCAAGCTGTCAAGACTCAAGCATGATCAACTTGCCTTATTTGGCCAAGACGAGCAATTAAGCCTAACGGCTAGTTGTGATTATTTTGCAATTTGTTTTTTTAGTCTTTTTGATTTTAGCTTTCTAGAATATTCTTGTACGATCATTATATAAGCTCAACTTTGCTTTCATTGTAAATCACCTTTCAATCGAATAAAATAGAAATTTATTGTTTTTCTTATATTCCTTAGAAGCCTCAGAGTAGCTTGTTTGTGAGATTCAAACAAACTAATTTGATCACTGATTGAGAGAGTCAATCACCATCGATTGAGAGAGTCAATCAAAACCATCGCCTTCCATCTCACCATCGTCCCTACTTCCGCAACAAGGCTTGTAATCTCTTGATTATCACGTGTCTGTAAGTTTGGTGGATTCCATCTTACATCAAAAGGAAAGAGCTTATGGTGTTTTCGAGCACGACCCTTTGCAGAAAAACGCAATTGGTAACTTATGTTCGATTGAGCATTCTCTTGAAGTTGACATTGTGGTTGATTTCACCATGGACGGGGATTACGAGGTATTTGAGGATTCTGATGAAGAGATAGGCAAAATTGACGAGGATTCTGATTCAGCTACGTCAGATTATTCATCGGACTCAGAGTAATTAATTTTTTAATAAATTTTATTTATCCATGTATTTTTTAATATATTTTGTAACATAGTTTGATAAATTTTATTTATCTAAAACTGATATTTTTTTCCTGGATAAAACTGAAATTTTCTCCGGCTAAAAATGAAAATTTTTCCCCGGGGGAAAAATATATGAATCCGTCGGAATTCCCGAGGGATTTCTGAGGGAATTTAGAATCTTCGGCTAAAACTGATATCCCCCCCCCCTCCGGTTAAAACTGAAATTTTCCTCGGCTAAAACTAAAATCTCCAACTAAAACTGAATTTTTTCCCTGGGGAAAAAAATGAAATTCCGAGGGAGTTTAGAATCCCCGGCTAAAACTGATATTTTCTGCCCGACTAAAACTGAATTTTTTTTCCAGATAAAACTGAAATTTTCCCCCGGGGGAAAAATATCTGAATCTGTCGGGTTGCTGAGTTGGGTTGTGTAGCTGTTGATATTTCTTATCCATGATTCTAAAATTGAATGTGATCTTCTTTCAAAAAAATATTGTTCCTCCGCGGACATCAGATATGAATAAAGATACTAGAAAAATAAAATAATGATTAGAGCTATTGGGAATAATGTGCAGTATATTTATATAATGTTTTTTTGTTCTTTGTGTTAAAAGATATCCAAAATATCATTTTAGGTATTATTAAAATAAATAACATAGTTTGAGATACTAATATAACAACAAACCAAATAAAATAAAATAAATAGATGAAAAAAAAAAAAAAGAGAATCAGTGGAGTCCAAAAATTTGGAAAAATAAAAAAAGATTTAGTTATTGTTATAAAAATAAAAATAGGATGATATATATATAGTGGGGCTACTTCATTTGTCTGCGTACCCGCAAATGCCATGAATTCCTGCAGACATTCTTTGAATTCCTCCGTAACTAGGCCCGTGTCCGGAATTTGATGAAACTTGTCCATCCATCGAAAATAATTATAAGGATCTGAAAAAAAACATTATCGTAAGGAATTCGATAAGATAAGTTTTTTTTTTTTTGTGATTGTAAATGAAAGGGTGGATACGTTTTTATAAGGAAAATTCTGCGCATTTTTCGACGGATTTCCGACGGATGAAAAATAGATATTATCGATGTCGGCAACGATGTCGGCAAAGACACCATCTGTTGAATATCCGTCGGAAAATCCGTCGGAAATTGTCCGAAGGATGCCTGTCGTCGGAAATCCGTCGGTAATATGTCGGCAAGATCAACATTTGTCGGAAATCCATCGGAATTGGTCCGACGGCTTGTTGTCGTCGGAATCCCGTCGAAAATTTCCGACGGATACGATTTTCCGATGGATGGTACGTTCGTCGAAATCCAGTCGAAAATCCGTCGGAAATGATCCTGTTCTTGTAGTGGTATCAGCTATTACTAATACATTATTAGTGTCACGTTCCGAATAGGCAGGAGATGAAGTGGAAACTTTATATATTGTAGCACAAAAACAGAGTGTACAAGAGCTTTTACGTTCTTAATTAACGAGGAGTTTACTATATTTAAATTGTGGTATGAAACTGTAAATCTTCTTCCGAAAAAAAAAATTGTCCCTTTGTGGACTATTTAATAAATAAAAATAAAGATTATAGCTATGGTGAATAATTTGCGGTAGTCTTTTATTGTTTCTAGGTGACTTAAAATATGATATGGATTGCAATTGGGTTTGCTCGAGAAGGACCCAACACAGGGATATAATTATGGGACAGACGCAGTACATTATCTTATTATATTTAGGAAAATTCATTTTTCTTATTCCTAGTGGAATTGGATTCCAGGGCATTATAAATATGAATCAAATTAATATTGTAGAATCGGATTTTGCATCTACAAGAGAGTCAGAGAGTTTCTCCTTTCTTCAGTGATTGAATGTTATAATGTACAAATGTTTAAGTTAACAAAAGTGTACATGTCAATAAACTCAAAAACTCTTTTTCTGATTTATCATTGAATATACAAACTAACCAATATTCCTTAGGCTATCAATGAGCAAGCTGATGATTCTTGGATTTGGAGGACAATGCTAACACTAAGATCTATTGCTCAAAGATGCATTAAAGTCAAACTGGGCAACGAGCTTTCCACTAGTTTCTGGTTTGACCTCTGGACACCTTTAGGCCCCATCATCAACCTTTTCATACCTCTAGGACCCAAAGAAGTTGGCATAGCGATTCATTCCAAGGTCGCTAATGCTATTGGCAATGATGGTTGGATTCTTCGGGCAGTAGAGACTCTGCATTTTTATCTCACCTTTATCAACCTACCCTTTGATGCAGCTGGTGATCATTTCCTATGGCAGTTTGAAGGCTTTAATACTGGTACATTCGCTGCTAAGCATACTTGGAAAAGTTTTAGAGCATCTGATTCTCTCAAGCCTTGGGGAATTTTTTTTTGGTATACGGGATTTATCCCTAAGTAAACTTTTATAGTATGGACTATGCAGCTTGATCGGCTTCCTCTTCGGGCCCGACTTGCAACTTGGGGGATGAATATTGTTGGAGGTGGGCTTAGCACCCCAAATTATCTAGGCCAATCTCAGCAAGAGGTCCTCCTCGACTAAGTCAACCAAAGGTCAACGCCTGACCTAGGAGTGTCCCTGAGCTCCCACCTCAAGTTCACCCCGAGCTCCCAAGAGTCTCCCGAGCTCGTATTGACGCCGCACGAGAAGGGCGACGAGAGAGCGACACGTGTAGGAATTGACGCTGAGGAAGAGGGCCAACTTGCACTGGCACGCTCTTGACACCGGCGAATAGGGCCAACCAGGAGATGACGCATGTAGGAGTTGACGCCGGGGACGAGGATCAACTTGTGCTGACACGCCTTCAACACCAGGAAAGCGGGCCAATCAGAGGACGACACGTATGAGTTGACATCGCGGCGCCGAACTCAACCCCTCCCATCAGTCGCAAAAGACAAGACGTGCGCCGAGCTGAGCCCGTCCCATCCCCGTTTTCCAGGGACGATACAGGAGCCGCCACGTCATCCCAAAATCGCGGAGAGTTGTCTGCTCGGCTCCTGGTATATATACCCCTTCACTTGCATTTATTAAGGGGCATCTGTCATTTTATTACTCTCACGAGACTTTGCACCCGAGCTCTCCATATTTTTACCTTAGCAGCGCAGTTTAGAACACCGAACTGAATTCCCGTCGGAATTAGTTCGTAAGTCTAAACCGTTCATCTCCTTTGATCATTAATACAATAAACACGGTCCCCGACCTGTTCGTCAACACCCCCGATCTTCCCCGAATTAAGTTGGCTTGCCCTAATTAACGAAAATCTCGCCTCCTAAACTTCCACGTTCACCCTAATATCCTCTAAACATACTTAGTGATCATTCAGATCAACAAATATGTCACCAAATTGTTGTTTGTGTGATAGTTACACATAGACAAATTATCATCTTTTGCTCAGATGCTCCTTCAGTGAAGATGTATGGACGGCAACAATCTCAAGACTCAATCAACCTATCTTCACCTTCATGACATGAGATATCATGGAAAGCTGGTGTACTTCATACTCAACTCCTAGGATTCTCTGGCTACTAGCATATCATTCGACCCTTTATACAATATCGATGGAGCAGAATAATAGTCTCCATTCCCAGATTTCTTCAACAATAGAAGCAACGTTCCGGCGTATAGACCGCTTCTTTCGTGACGCACTCTTGTCTCGCAGGACAAGGAAACAATTCAAATATCTAATGCTAGAAGTTGAATTTGATTTGTAATAGTTCTTTTCTTGTTTTTTTTTATTTTTTTTGGGAAAGGAATAACTCTTAAGCTGGTTAAGCTCCCTTTTGTAAGTATGTTACAATCCTCTTCATTTTAATGAATAGTCAACTACTTAGCAAAAAAAAAAAAAATCCAAAGAAAAATAATTTACTAATTTTATAAAAATTAGACACAAGAAAATTGATTTTTTTAAGAGTTCGTGAACTAAACACAAAACTAGAGTCATTAAACGGTGCATAATAGAGTTGTGTTTTCAAGATTATTGGTTTTACGGGTTAGCCCGAATAATAATTTAGTTCACTGCAAAACATGTTAAATAGATAAATTATTCCGTTAGACATATTATAAAATTCAAATAAAACTAATTTTTCTTAAATTTCAAAACAATTTCTTATAAAAAAATTGCCCGCACTATAAAACTATTTTCTCTTAAATCTCAAAATAATTTCTTATAAAAAAATTACCCCACTCTAATTATAGCGCGGATTAAATCCTAATATCTCATTAATTCATAAAGATCAAGTTGTAGAGCGATTAAGAAATGGTATGAGAATTTCGAAATTCTAAGAAGTTTAAGGACTTAAAATACCATAATACAAATAAATGGAAATTGTAAGATATCACCAAATTTCTCTAGTTTTCTCTGTTTTGTGTTTGTAAAATACCATAATACAAAGACATGGAAATTGTAAGATATCACCAAATTTCTCTAATTTCCTCTGTTTTGTGTTTGGAATCAATTACATGATCAAGTGAATGTATGTTCATGTGCCTCCAAACCTCCCCTCATTTTTAATCTAGCCAATAGCTTCTTCCTCACGTAACAGATCTTACATGGTTATCGATGATAATTGTTCTATAATCTTAATTGGAATATAATAATCTAATGAACTTGATGAAGATTTTTAGAAAAAGGAAAGATGAAAAATGAAAATATGAGTTTTAGTTTTTAGTTTTTTTTGTTTTGAATATTTAATATGAGTTTTAGTTGAATACAACTTTAAAACAAAACTTGGAAAAGGATTAATAAGAATTGATGTGAAGACGGTGTTATACTACTAATTACCCGACTCTATGATATCTCAGACAGGACTGATCTCAGATGCTCTTTTATCTTGCGAATCTTTGATACAATAGTTGATATGAAGGCGATGTATAATACCACTAGGTCCACTACCACATGATTTTCTTTTTAATGGATATGCTAATTACTAAAATATACATTTTATATTTGGTTTTAGTGTTTACAAAAGTAAAAAAAATATTTCTTATCCATGATTCTAAAATTGAATGTGATCTTCTTTCAAAAAAATATTGTCCATCCGCGGACATCAGATATGAATAAAGATACTAGAAAAATAAAAATAATAATTAGAGCTATTGGGAATAATGTGCAGTATATTTATATAATGTTTTTTTTGTTGTTTGTGTTAAAAGATATCCAAAAATATCATTTTAGGTATTATTAAAATAAATAACATAGATACTAATATAACAACAAACAAAATAAAATAAAATAAATAGATTAAAATTAAAAAAAAAGAAGAGAATCAGTGGAGTCCAAAAATTTGGAAAAATTGATCTATTGATCTGAACTGATTTGGAAAAAAAAAAAAAAAAATTAGTTATTATTATAAAAATAAAAATATGATGATATATATAGTGGGGCTACTTCATTTGTCGGCTGATCTACATACTTAGTTTTAAAAGAATAATTCTCAGTGATTTGTTTCTTGCGAGATATCTTTCTTCGTTTTGATTTCTACGTATTTTTTTTTGGTGGCGATCATAGGGTCTCGTTTACTCTTCGGTGAAACAATTAGCTACTAAGGTACGTGACGACTTTCAATGCTTTGTTTCTAGTAGGCTATGGAGACATATAGCTAGGGTTTGTTTTGGATTACGTCTTAATTGAATTCATTCAAACCGTCTTTCTAGGGCTTTGTTTCGGAGCATCTTCTAGTTGACATAGAACGATTTTTATGGCGTATCCGAGCGACCTCAAGTTTTCACCGACGGACGAGAGGTTGGTGGGGTATTATCTGCGCAACAGAGTTGATACAGGCAAAGATGGTTTCATCACAGACATCAAACTTTACGAAGACGAGCCGTGGCTTCTTCCTCACGTCAATAATGATCAGTTCAAAGAGAAGAATTGGTTTTACTTTGTCGTTAGGACACGTCGATCTGGGAACACACCCAAACGCACAGTTCACGGAAGAGGAGGCAGCGACGGTGGGACTTGGACGACTAGTGGCGTAAATATGAAGATACTCGACCACAAGAAGGTTGTGATCGGACACAAAACGGAACTCGCGTACCACAAGAAAATCATGGGAAAGCCAAAAGGAGACACCACTGGTTGGTGTATGACGGAGTATTGGCTTGCGAGTGAGAACAATGACCAATTCCAGGAAGTAGTCTTGTGTTTTCTCCGTGACAAGAACAAGACAGTCAGCAACACCGTCGTTGACCAGTTACCAGAAAGCAACGACAGAGACAATAACATTATCGTTGATCAGCCACAACAAAAGAACAGAGACGACAACAACAATATGGTCTCAAACGTTCTCGTCTCCGGAGTTGAAGGAGCGGAGTTGGATTCGGAGTTTAGACTACAAAACAACGACATGTTTGACATCAACGACCTCCTTGATTTCACTTATCAACAACAGCCACCGATTCCTCCTCCTCCTCAAGACATGATTTCTCCTCTCCAAGGTGAAGGAGAGGGTTTGGAACTACAAGAAATGAAAAGATATGCTGATGAGCTCGAAATTATGCTAGAAGAAGATGATGATAAGGCCACTCAACAACAACAACATCCACAGATTTCTCTTCCTCCCCAACGTCAAGATTCATGGAGCATAAACAACCCACTTGTAGTAATGGAAGACGAGTGTGTTAACCAAGATGAAATCTTTAATCTGGTTGACCAACAAGCTGGCATCACTCAACCACAACAACAACAACAAGAGCGAGAGATGTCTCCATGGAACAACATGATGACTACCAATCATTGTGGACTCGTATACAATTCTCATGGATATGAGATGCAAGATCCACTTGTCACCAATGGAGCCAATCAAGATTCGTATTATTAGTCGTCATGTTCTTCTGATGCAACGCAAGAACAATCAGAGGAGGCAAATATTAGAGAATGTATTCATTTGGTTTAGTCATTGTATGGTTCGGTTGTAACTAGGGATGTTAATTCGGGTAGAAAAGCCCGGCCCGGCCCGAGCCCGAGTTGAGCCCGCCCAGTTTGAGCCTGAACCCGAGTTGAGACCGTGAAAAGGGTACCCGAAATGAGCCTGCCCGTTTTAAGCCCGGGTAGTTCGGGTCATCCACGGGTACCCGAGTTAGAATTTTTTTTTTTTTTTTTTTTTT
>PKML01044848.1:181872-206590 GCA_002933935.1 Eutrema yunnanense | reverse complement strand
TTTCTCTGTCTTCCGCTTTAAAAAAATAAATTGATTTTTTATGTCGCGACGAATCACGTCGCGACACGTCATCACTTTTTGGAAAGACTTTGTGTCTTCCGAAAGACCTGTGTCTTGCGCTGCGGATGCTCTAATGAAAGCAATAGTTAGATTAAGATATATATATATATATAATATATGGCCGTTATATATATATATATAATATGGCCGTTGGGATTTGGAAAAAATGTGGAACAAAAGATGTTCACACCATGGCATTGTAGACTTGTACAATCAAAAATCTCTTTTTGTAAAGGATTTAAAATTGAAAAGGATATATTTCGATCGTGTTTGATTGAGATCAACATGATCAATCTTCTATTTCGTTTATAAAAATATATAGTTTGGTCATGTTTAGACTAAAAAGGTCATGGAAAAGATACATGAAATTTTTTAGAAAATTCGAACGTCAATCTGATTATAAGGATACGAATTTATATATCCATGTACACTTTATCTATTCAGGACCACCTAATGATTAATGTACAAGTCTTATAATAAACATTTTATTTTCCATGGATCGTGGGAACGTCATGTGTTCTTCCAGGGAGGACCTCGTGGCGATTTCTTTTTAACATTCCCATACTTTTCACTTTTTGAATAACTTTGGATGATCTGGATTTGGGAGTTTAAGATTACAATTTGGCAAATCTCAGCCGTGTGGTTTTTGTTTATCATTTCTATTTTTTGTTTTGTTTTTTGGAATGGTTGTGGCTAGAGATGAACCATCGAAATGCTCCTTCATTATGATTGAAGGGGAAAACTCGATTATTTTATAAATCAAAAGTTCATGTATACGCGGGTTCTAATCTAGTATATATATATTTGTAACAGAAAAATATCTCTAGTCACAAAAATAAAAATGAGCGGAGAGTTTTTTTTTTCATTTTAAATTATTACAACACAAAAGAAAGTCATTGAATTTTTTGTTTGTCTAAGTTGTTAGCCAACAATTAGTGTTTTAGATTAGATCAAGTTTGAGATTAAATCAAAATAAACAATTTTAAACCAAATCGTGACAATTGGATACCAGTAGTTCCGTCAAGACCAGCATTAGATAACAGAGTTTTTCGAGATTCTTATCTATATGTTGGACACCTGATCGATCACAACACTAAGAAATGGAAAAGTGAGACATTGCAGAATCTAAAAGCCCATAAGGATATTCCGCTAATTCGAAGTATCAAGCCGAGTTGAGGCTATAAGGCGGATGTTAATTGTTGGAATCACAAAGTCATACATTTATAAGGTAAAATCATGTTATGCACTTGCGAATCAACTGAAGGAAGAAAATGGTCCACAACATATCCTAGAACATAGTATCACACCTCTAAAAAGCAAAGTTCGGACTTTGAAAACAGTAAGGAAGATCAAACATTTCATGTGGCAGACAGTTTCGAGATGTGTTCCGGTATTACCTTGCAGACCTCCATTGCTGTACGGACCGGTTCCGTGGCAATGGAAAATTCCACAGAATTTTATATATGATTTTTTATTATCTCATTTGGCGTGTAAAGAAAGAAGGGGCAATAGAAAATTCCCTAGAGGCTTTTCCGTGGATAATATAGTATATTTGGAAGGCCATGAATGATAAAGCTTTTAATGGTAAGGAGATCTCTCCCATTGACACTGTGTAACTTGCTATCCATGAAATAAAAAATTGGAAAGTAGCACAAATGTCGTGCAATTAGGTGAAGAAAACGATCCTCAATCGGACCCCCAAGGTGAAGGAATTAGCGGATCAAGACCTCGTTGCCAAATAAACGTCTCTTGGATAGGCGACTGTGCTAATTTTGGTGGCGGTTGTGTTATAGAGCTAGTGAACGGAATGCGAAGTTTTGGCTCTTTTGCGAATGAATGATATTTATCTCCCTTTCTTGCTGAACTAGATCGCCTCTGAGGTCAACCTATTTGAATCATCGTAATAAAATATGGAGTTTTTGACGTCAAAAAAAGAAATCCATGAATCGTGGGTTATGAAGATTTTTAAAGTTAATATCGTTTGATGTAGTGGATATGAACGAATAGTTCTGATCGATCTTGGATTCTTGGCTTAATAATACCCCGCATCGTGGTTGGATCAAGGATGCTTCATAATGTAAGGAAAGTAGGAAACATATATTTAATCCTTTTTGTGTTTTTGAATTTGATCTCGTCATCCTAGGCTAATTGATGAATATTCATACGTACAAAAAGATTCAACTTTTGACGCACACAAAAAAAGATTCAGATTTCTAAAAATTAACAAGACCTTTTTAAAAGTTGAATTTTTTTGAAACAAATATGCGTATCCATTGTGAAACAAATATTATTTTGGTCTAAATTGTGAAACAAATATGTTTTTTTTCCATCAAAACAAATATTATTATTTTTTGTTTTTTAAGATTGGAAGATCTAAAATACGTGAAATTGCTGTAAACAAAAAAAATACGTGAAACTAATATGTGCCGATTGTCTAATTTTCATTTTCAACAAATACCGATTGAATTTTGGTGCAAAACTATGTAAGTAATGTACTTCAACTTTCTTTTGGTACAAGTTTCATATGATCCCGAAAATGCAACGACGTGGTTAGATGTTTCCTAGTATCGTGCAAATGACTTTATTATAGTATTGAATTGACTATAAATATTGCATGCTCCAAACACACCCAATAATTTATTTTATAGTAACGTGTTCCTTGTCAAGGGATCGTGGACCGATCCACACAGCTTAACTGTCCTTAAACCTTATCCAATTTAATATTATCCAAACATGTTAAGATTCCCAAATCTTTTGAAAGCTTCAAATTATTGAAGAGGAATCCCACGATTCTAGGCTAACATTACTGATCGTATTTTTCGTTGATAATTTCAGCAAAGTATGAAAATCTCGAATTTATGAGATGAGTCTAATCGGTTTTAGTTACAGTTTATTTCTGGTCTTACCATTATATTTAATTAATAAAGTATTGTTTATTTCGGTTGCTTTTCGTTAAAGATTTGTCGGGAAAAAAAAAAACAAACTTTCAATCTTAAACGTAACTATTTACACTCTAAGCTCATTCACAAACCTCTCCTTTCACAAGTAAAAGCCAAAACATAATCAAATCTAAACAAACAAAAGAAAGCAGAAGAATCATAAGTCTCAGTAAACAGGATTTAAGGATAATGGTTGGTTCTTGACCACAAAAAAAAAAATTGATAATAGTTGGAATTTGGGATGACTAGACCCTCAGATTAGTAACCACTCAATAGATCAGGAACAGGTAATCTCAATAGTAGTAGAAGCAAGCAACCCCAGATGGCCAATGCCAAAAGCAAGACCGTTGAAGAATCTATATTTAACTACTAATTACCATCTTCTTGGATCCCCAACTTGATGAATGGCTAATCATCATTTCTTCTGGCCAAATTAGAAACTAAGCACCTCTTTCAATCTATATCAAGACACCATTTTCAGCAGCAACAAAACCAGTTCTTAAAACAATCTGATGATATATCATCCCAACCTCACCGAGTTACTTGTAAACAATCAGACATAAGCCTAGAAATTCTAGGTCTCTAATCTCATGTAACACACTTAGCTTTAGATTCAAACTATATGACACTATCCTTAGTGGGTTTCCAGGATCCAAGATACTTAAGAGGAACTAACGGATCAACGGTACTAAGTAAAGT
Source organism: Eutrema yunnanense (assembly GCA_002933935.1). Taxonomy (NCBI): domain Eukaryota; kingdom Viridiplantae; phylum Streptophyta; class Magnoliopsida; order Brassicales; family Brassicaceae; genus Eutrema; species Eutrema yunnanense. Next base: position 202,892 of record PKML01044848.1, on the reverse strand, counting down.
CAATACGATCACAAAACTCAAGCCTATGAAAAAAAAAATACTCAGCTTTTCTGGACCTCGAGAAGAAACCACCACTGGGAACGATTCAGATTTATAAGCAAACTCACTTGGCTAATGCCATCATCTTATCACGGTAACTGTTTCTTGAAAAAAAAGTTCAACACTAGAAAACGCAAGATTCAAGTAGTTGAATTTATAACACAGGGCTCACATTGCAACTGTGTGGAAATCGATGAAATTCTTGGCAAAACAAACGATTAACACTGACTGTAACGAGAAATACATTTATAGATTCCTCAATACTTTGTAATATTATCGATCCAATTCAAAGAAATATGGTTCGGACTTGAAGCCCAATATTTTAGAAGACAAAAAAAAAAGGTTTCAACTTTCTCACCGGAATATTAGCAAAAGGGTGGTAATCGAAAGCAAAACAAGCTCTACGATTTTCGTCCCATACGCTTCCTGAGTTTCCTGTACTTGTGCTTGTTCATCTTCTTCTTCCTCTTCTTCTTCACACTGTCTGCATAAATCACTGCCTCCTTCTCATCCTTCTCCTCCTTCACCACCGTTTCGCTTAGATCCAAATCAGGAATCACAGTCGGGTTAAAACCGTACCCGATTGGGAAACTCGGGTAAAAGTGCAGAGATTTATCGGCGACGGTAATCACGGGGTTCGTAAGAGGAGCTGGATCGAATACTACAGATACAGACTCGACGTTGCTGATGAAAGGCTTCTGATGTGTTATAAGATTGGGAGCGAGTCTCGGGATTGACCTTAGACATGATTGGTTCCTGAGAAACCTGTGCATAAGATTCGCCATTGCAGATTAAAACCCTAGAAATGATGATGAGAGTGACGAGCGAAGGCGACGATCAGATCCAGAGGTGTTTTTACTTTTTGGGCCTTTTTGGTTGGAAGGCCGAATCTCCAAAACGACGTGTTTTTGCATTTACGTTAAAATTGTTACGACGTCGTTTTAAGGTTTCAACGAGGGATTTAAGGAAATGTTTTAAAAAGTGCCCTCACGCAGGATCGAAATACGGACCTTCAGTTTACAAGACTGACGCTCTACCACTGAGCTATAAGGGCATCTTTTGCTCACTTATTTGTCTGGTGATAAAAAAATTTAAAATTGAAAAAAAACAGATATTTCTGGGGCGAAACTGGTAAAGAGAAAACTATGGGGTAAATACTAAAACATGACAGAAAATAGTGGGAAACGTTGCAAAAACAAAGTAGGCGCACGATTATTATTTTTTTCTCTCGTTGCGTGCTGTTTCCGCTATTATGCGCTATCACCATCACTTTCCCCATTCTTCTAACGCCTGAAGTCTCCGATCACCTCTCTCTCTCTCTGCCTCTGCCTCCGCCTCCGCCTCCATTGAACCTTCTTCTCTCTCATCACTGGAAGCTTTCTGTTATAGAAGATGAAGGTACTCTTTCAGTATTTCTCTCTGCTTTGATTCGAATCAAGAGATGTAATTGTGATTTCCACTCCCGATCGATTGAATATTTTGATTATCTTTTCACTCTGAAAGTTTCGATTGAGATCGCTAAGATTATAACTTACCTACCAGTTACCTTTCTCCTTCAATTGTATCCTCCACCAAAAATTCTTTTGAAATCGGATTTCTAGAGACAAACGATTGATCTCCTCCAGATTAATACTCCGATGGTCATGACTTGAAGTGAATTTCAGTAGTTGCTAGTTTCATTGTGTTTGTCCTGATGGGATTCTGTTTTTGTGCCGGTGTTGTAGCAATTCTGGAGCCCAAACAGTATCAACAAGAACAAAGCTATGGTAGAGAATCTGCAAAATTATGGCGTAATCACGTCTGATGAAGTTGCTAAAGCTATGGAGGCTGTGGACAGAGGCATCTTTGTACAGGATCGTTCCTCTGCTTACGTCGACAGTCCCATGTCTATTGGGTATAACGTGACCATATCAGCACCTCATATGCACGCAATGTGCCTTCAACTTCTCGAAAAGAATTTGAAACCAGGGATGCGTGTTCTTGATGTCGGCTCGGGTTTGTTTTCTCTCTTGACACTGGTTTCTCCTTCTTCTTGCTTTTTGATGAGGATGGTTGATGAATAAGCATATGCTCAAATCTTGATAGGGACCGGGTACTTAACAGCTTGTTTTGCTGTTATGGTTGGATCCGAAGGGCGTGCTATTGGTGTGGAACACATCCCTGAACTTGTGGCTTCTTCCATTAAGAATATTGAAGCCAGTGCTGCTTCGCCATTGCTGAAAGAAGGATCTCTGGCTGTTCACGTTGGCGGTGAGATTCAATGAAAAAAAGTTTTGAGATTCGTTTGATGTTCCTTTTTTTTGCATTGCTGGTACACTGAGTTCTTGTTTGTTTCGATTAGATGGAAGGCAAGGATGGGCTGAGTTTGCACCTTATGATGCTATTCATGTCGGAGCAGCAGCACCGGAGATCCCAGAGGCATTGATTGATCAATTGAAACCTGGTGGGAGACTGGTGATCCCGGTTGGGAACATATTCCAAGATCTGAAAGTGGTGGATAAGAACTCAGATGGTTCGGTTAGCATCAAGAACGAAACTTCAGTCCGTTATGTTCCTTTGACTAGCCGTGAAGCCCAATTGAGAGGGGACTGATGATACTCGTTGTACAGAACAATGAATCAAGTAAGCTTCACTTGGCTTTCTAAATTAGCGTAGGAACGAGACCTTAAATCTCAAACATCTCTTGGCTAGTAAGACTTTCAAATGAGTAAACATGTTTATTGAAGACGTAACATAATAGTACGCATTTATATATAGTGCCTTAGTCAAGTAGTAGATGATGCAATGACATAAATAGGGAACATGCGGCGAATCACACTACCTGTTGATTCAGCAGCATCGGTCTGATCTTCTGTAGATTTCCAATCAAACCCATGAACTAAGTTAGCCAAAACCACCTCATTCAACACCACAGCAAATGATATCGCTGGGCAAATCCTTCTCCCTGCTCCAAACGGAATCAAATGAAAATCCTGACCCCGGAAATCAACAGACCAATCTAAATGCCTCTCCGGTCTAAACTCCTCCGCGTCTGGTCCCCACGTCGCAGCCTCTCTCCCGATCGCCCAAGCATTGATCATAACCTGCGTACCAGCGGGTATGTGGTAATCTCTTAATCTGACATCTCGTGAGGAGCCATCAATGGAAGTGGAGGGTGTAGCCTCAATGTCTCTTTGATCACAGCTTTCAAGTAGTTATTGTCTTGAATATCGTCTTCTGATACATTTGATTTTCCGTTACAAATCGTACAAACTTCTTCTTGGAGCCTGTTCAGACACTCTGGGTGATGTAGAAGCTCAGTCATTACCCATTCCATAAGTGTGTACGATGTGTCCGTAGCACCCACAAAAACATCCTGACAACCAAAACAAGAACTATGGTTATATACTAAAACATCACTGAATTTGCATTCGATTTTTTTTTTTTCCCCCTTTACCAAGCCACGGTGCATAACTCCCGACACTAAACGTACCTAACAGCCTTGTGAGCCTGTCTATTAACTCTTTGAAATCTGTTTCACCACCGTATTTCCGTCCCAAAGCAACTCTACATATAACATCGTTAGTTAAATTCGCCAAGAGCTTGTAAAGAATTTGATTTCCGGATCTTTTCCATCATCAGACTGATCTCTTCTTGTCTCACGTCTCGAAAGGACCGTACCATTTTGTTGCTGAGGAGATGGATGACACTCGCACTCTTCATTTGTCTCCAATACTCTCCATAAGGAGCTGAGGCCACGTCATGCCCGTCGTAGAGAAGCTTTTCGAAGATTTCAGACTGTGGACGGCGCGCAAAAACGCGGTCGTGCATCGTCGATACGTCTCGAGCAGCATCTGCCGAGGAGACTACGAGAACGGGGAGACAGCCAAAGTGAAGCAGCAGGAGAGGTCCGGTGGCTGAGGGAGCATAGTGATCGGTGAGGATAGTTGCCGAGCTGGTAAAGGTTTCCGATCAACGGAAGTCTCGGTGGTGACGGTGGTGTGTTGCTTTTCTTCCGTGTCGTTTGTTTTTGGAAGAAGAAAATGGTAATGAAGATTACTGAGCATAAGAGAAGTATCATGATCATCATTTGTATCTAAAATTGTTTTCTTGTCAAGAGTTTTTAAGATTTTTGTGATCTATTGGACTGATACATATATGTAATTACTGTCCGCTCAATCTATTGGACTTATGTATATATGCTCCTATTAACACCATATATGCAATTATATCTATGGATTTATGTGAAATAGAATAGAAACTAGAGTAGTATAAATACTCTTTTGAACCGTTTATCTAATTAACGAGAAATACAATTTCAGTTTACTCTTTTCATCTCATTATTTCTCTTCCATGTGATGTATATATATGCTCCATGTATGTTATCTTTTAATGTTTGATTCTTTGAAAATTTTCTTCATAAATCTTTTTCGGGGTTTTTTCCATTTCCGTGTCTTCGTTTGGACTTATATAACAGCTAAGTTTGTCCACAAACTCCACACTAACAATTCTGTTCATCAGTTGAGAAAACTAATTTGAATTGTAAACTACTTTTTATGTCGTCGCTTTTGAAATTGTGATTATGCTACTTCTCTATTAATTAACACTAGAATTTGTGGTCTTTTGCATTTTTCAATTCATCATTACAATGATATAACTCTATAAATTGAAGATAATTATATTAACTATTTTTTACAAACATCAAATTAAGTTCCATAATGAATTTACTTATAATTCATTTTTTGTTATTTTATTAATATGTTATAACTATTGAAATTTTTGAATTCCGAAAAAACAATTAGCGAAATTAATCAGAACAAAAGCAAAATAAAAGCAAAACAAAAGCAAAATATAAACAAAATTAGCAATATGTTTTATTAAGCACTAATAAATGAGTTGATGGCGTTCACAAAATTGAAGTTATCATATATTAAATCAATGTATGCTATTATATATAGGATTTATCAACTTTATTTTTTATATTATTGTTTTTATATAGTTATAAAAGAATTCAGTAATAATAAAATTTAATATTTTGTCAAAAACATTTTTAGTAATAATTTAATATATCTCGTATTTGACGATTTTATATGTACTCAATAAAATAAAATTAGTTTAAACATATTATAAACACTTATATCTATGAAAGAATTAAAATATATTGCATTCGTTAAAATCATAGTATTTATGTAAATATTCGAGTTCTGAATAATCACACTCACATACCAAATTACATAGAGTTGCATCTCTAATCTTGATCCAAATAATTAACGTTGGATTTGAAGAAAGTGGATTAAATACTGTAACTAAACAAACGGCTTAACCAAACAGCGAAGACTATTAATTTTTAGATGGGGAAGCACATTTATTTCACACAATGGAGAAGGAGAATAACATTATTAGCTAGGGTTCAAAGCCCACGTTAGGAAATAATTGATATATATACTTCACTATTTTCAATGGGTTGGATGTCCATTCATATAACATTAATTTCATTCTAAAAATATTTGACATGTTTCCAAGATGCTGATACGATCTTCCCAAGAATCGACACTAGAAGTTGGTAAAGGGGATACGCTTTGCAACAAAGAAACTGTGAAGTTTCAATGATCAAATGATGTGGATTGTTTGGTCGCACAAGAGTTGCGAAAGGCTTTTGATATTCCGGGTGATTCCTTGGATATGACTCACCAAGACGGATCGGGGTTTGATCGTTGGACACCAGCAAACGAAAGATGTTCACAAAGAACTAAAGAGATTTCACTCAAAAGATTTTAGTTGATCACAAAGATGATTTTCTAAAATGAGATTACATGTGTTTAAATAAAAGAAATGAGTTAAAAACAAGGCAACTCGAAAATAGTACTTAGACTAGAATTAAAACAAAACATTAACTAAAGAGTTGAATAACTCTTGATCTTCTTTGACCTTTGATCTTTCTTGACTCTTGCTCTTCTTGATCAAATTTTCCTTGTTGGGCTTAAGTTTTATATTCAATTTGGGCTTAGTAGAAATACCTCATGGATGCCAAACATATATTTGAAAGCTCTCAAGCCAACGGGTCTAGAACTCTCCAAGTATAGAACCAGATCGACCCATTTAGACAAATGGGGAATATCTTTGGGATCCGATAGCCATTTCTCATGATCTTGGGCTTGTTAGAACCATAAGAGATCCATTAATATTCTCCAAGTAGTTTTGTGTCGAGATCGTTTCTGAGTTGGGCTGTGTAGCAAGATCTTTTTCTTAGACGCGAAACGGGGCCTGAAACAGATCCATCGGTTTGTAAAATCAATAACTTCCAAGTCTGAATCGGTTTTGATGTGAATAAAATTCTTCGTGGTTCTGTGATGGATCAAGATTCCTGAACAAGTCGGTTCATAGCTTGATTCTATCTGGTTTGGTCAGAAGCCTCCAATGAACGCACGTAGGTCCAAATCGAGTAAGCTCGGGTTTGCATGATTTGAAAATTGAATAATTTCTTCATCTGAACTTTGATTGGACTGATTTCACTTCGAGGCTTGCTCTAGATGAGGTGAAAATGTATTCCAAGTAGTCGTTGGACTGGACCAGTTGATCGTGGACTTCATATGTGCTAAAAAAAGGCACATGAGTCTTCTTGGGTGGGTCCATGATCGCATCATACCCCTCTTCTTGAAAACGTTTCGTCCTCAAAACAGTAAAATCTTGGGTTGGGAAGTGTTGAAGTGAGTCTGGCGGCCTCTCCTTGATCATCATGGAATATATGACTCCATGTTGTTGACCCTTATATTGAATGTGACATCTCGTATGAAACATCTTCTCTCTACTTGGTTTCATATCCTCGGCCAACAAACTCTTAACTCTGTTTTTTGGTTTGGAAAATGCTAAATCTCCAAAAACAAAGTCCATTTCTTCCTCCAACTTAAAATCAAGAACATATGATTCATGTGTAGATAATAAGGAATACCTTTCTATGAGTGCGTTAGCTGAATCATCCATGCTCCCAAATTTGTTTAAGATCAGACTTTGCTTCATGGCTTTCTCATTATTGGATTCAAGTATCACCTGATCTTGGTAGATATCTCTTTGTTCCTGCTCCTCGGTCTTAGTTTGTACACTTAGTGATCTCTTTGCCACCAATAGATCACCCTTAGCTGTTGTCTCCAAATGTTCCTCCGAAGATGATGATAATGAACCATAAACCACTTCCTCTTCCTCTGATTCAATCTCTCCATTATCTAACAAGATCATGGTCTTCTTTTTGGAGCTTTCATTTGCATAGTGCTCTCTTCCTTTGCACTTAAAACATTGTACATCACGAGATCTAGAAGTAACAACCTCAATTTTGCCCTTAACAACTTAATTCGCAGCAACTTGTTGTGATGTGGACGGCTTTGATTCAACCTTTGGATTCGCAGCAAGTGGTTTTGTGTCGAGATCGTTTCTGAGTTGGGCTGTGTAGCACGATCTTTGGCTTAGACGCGAAATGGGGCCTGAAACAGATCCATTGGTTTTTAAAATTAATTACTTTTAAGTCTGAACCGGTTTTGATGTGAATTAAATTCGCTGTGGTTCTGTGATGGATCAAGATTCATGAACAAGTCGGTTCATAGCTTGATTCTTTCTGGTTTGGTCGGAAGCCTCCAATGAACGCGCGTAGGTCCAAATCGAGTAAATTCGGGTTTGCTTGATTTGAAAATTGAATAACTTTTTCATCTGAACTCTGATTGGACTGATTCCACTTCGAGGCGTGCTCTGGATGAGGTGATAATGTAGTTCAAGTGGTCGTTGGGCTGGACCAGTTGAACGTGGACTTCATTTGTGCTGAACAAGGCACATGAGTCTTCTTGGGTGGGTCCATGATCTCATGAGATGCACTCATAATTCAACTCATAAACTAATTTGAATTGTAATTGTTTTTTTTAATTCTCGGATATTCGGTATGTGCCCACCTACATTTTAGTATGTGTGATATATAAAGAGCGGATACTTAACAACTTTCTTTGCGCATATGGTTGGATCCGAATGACTTGATAAAAAGTTTTCGAGATTCATTTGATGTTCTCCTTATTTTTTTACATTGCTGGTTCAATGAGTTTTTGCTTCTTTCAAATAGATGGATGACCAGCCGTAACGCCCGATTGAGAGGGGACTGATGATGCTTGTTGTACACTTGTACAGAACAATGAATCAAGGAAGCTCACAATGAACAATGAACTCGAGACCTTAAATCTCAAACATCTCTTTGGTAGTGGCTAAAAGTGATTACACGGACAACACAACTGTGTCTCAGAAAACAGAGTTGAACAACAAATAAATATTGGGCTCGGTTTCTTGTCCACAAGCCCAGAAGCCAACTGATGCAGAAAACATCAAACCCAAAATCAGCCCAGCATTTTATCTTCTTCACAACGGCTCTAGAGTATGCGCTGTACAAATGGCCAAAAGGGAAAGTTCCAGAAAATCGCCTCTGATGCTGAGCAACCGTTTTGATTCCAATGATAAGATAGCCAGCTGTCGAGTGGTGATTGTATAAGCTCTGTCTATAAAAGAGAACCTTAGTTACTATTTTGTAATCATCCGATAATATCAAATAAACGTAATATTCAGTCTTTCTCTGGTCTTCTTCTTTGTTTCCTTTCCCGAGTAATGTTAATGTAGCTAGTTCAAATTTCAAATGAGTAAACATGTTTATTAAAGACATAACATAATAGTAAGCATTTATATATAATGCCTTGATCAAGTAGTAGGTGATGCAGTCACGTAAAGAGGGAACATGCGGCGAATCACAGCACCGATTGATTCAGCAACATCGGTCTGATGATCTTCTGTAGATTGCCAGTCAAACCCATGCATTAAGCTAGCCAAAACCACCTCATTCAACACCACAGCAAATGATATTCCTGGGCACATCCTTCTCCCTGCTCCAAACGGAATCAGCTCAAAATCCTGACCCCGGAAATCAGCAGACGAATCTAAATGCCTCTCCGGTCTAAACTCCTCCGCGTCCGGTCCCCACGTCGCAGCCTCTCTCCCGATCGCCCAAAGATTGATCATAACCTGCGTACCGGCGGGTATGTGGTGATCTCTAAATTTGACATCTTCTGTTGATTCGTGAGGAACCATCAATGGAACTGGAGGATGTAGCCTGAGTGTCTCTTTTATCACAGCTCTTAAGTAGTTCATATCTTGAATGTCGTCTTCTGATACACTTGATCTGCCCTTACAAACTGTACGGACTTCTTCTTGAAGTCTTTTCAGACACTTTGGGTGACGAAGAAGCTCTGTCATTTCCCATTCCAAAAGCGTTGAGGATGTGTCTGTACCACCCACAAAAGCATCCTGCAAAATTAAAAAAAAAACCAAAACAAGAACTATGGGTTATACGCTAAAACATTATTGGATCTGAATTCGATTTTTTTTTCCCCCTTTTACCAAGATGATTGCCTTTATGCTTAACCGGTTGATCTCAAACAACCCAACGCTCTTCTCTTTCTGAACGGCGAGTAATACATCGGCGAAATCAGCCTTATTGCCGTCTCCATCTTCATGATCCTGCACAATTTTCTCCAAGAGCTCATCAAAATCATTTGCCGTCTTTTCCAGTTGAGCATCTAGACCGCGGATCCAATCAGTCCATGCAAGCCAAGGTACATAACTTCCGACACTAAACGTACCCAATTGCTTCATGAGCCTGTCTATTAACTCTTTGAAATCTGTTCCAGCTCCGTATTTTCGTCCCAAAGCAACTCTACATATAACATCGTTAGTTAAAGTCGTCATGAGCTTGCTTAGATTCATCGGCGAAGAACCCGATATCCGGATCTTTTCCATCAACAGACTGATCTCTTCTCCTCTCACGTCTCGAAAGGAACGTACCATTTTGTTGCTGAGGAGATGGATGACACTCACACTCTTCATTTGTCTCCAATACTCTCCATAAGGAGCTGAGGCCATATTACGGCTCCCGTAAAGAAGCTTTTCGTAGATTCTGTACCGGGGACGGCTCGCAAAAACGCGGTCATGCGTTTTTAAAATGTCTCGAGCAACGTCCGCGGAATTGGCTACAAGAACGGGGACAGTGCCAAAGTGAAGGAGCATGAGAGGTCCGTAACGGTTGCCGAGGGAGCGTAGTGATCGGTGAGGATGGTTGCCGAGCTGATGAAGGTTTCCGATCAACGGAAGTCCCGGTGGTGATGGCAATGTGTTGCTTTTCTTCCATGTTGTCAGTTTTTTGAAGAAGAAAATGGTAATGAAAAATATTAAGCATAAGAGAAGTATCATGATCATATTTTGTAAACTTGGATTCTTCAAGTTTTTCTCGTGATTGTTGTGTTCTTCTTTTGGACTTGGGTAATATATAAGCCAAGTTTCTATACGTTACGTTACTAGTGTCCACTCAGTTTTTCTTCTTTTTTTGCCTAGATTGGGAAATAAAATTTGACTATATATAATTCTATATATAAAAGTTAAGGAAATCTCTCCATATAGTATGACAACCAAGCACATAACAATTAAATTGACACGTAAAGTTTTTTACTAATTAAATATGAAATAGACCAAAAAATATATTTGACCAAAAAAAGTTTTTTTTATTTATCTTTTACTGTTTATAATGTTTCAAATACCTTATTTGTTACATTTTTAATAGCCACAAGGTCCACAAAAACTATTTAGCTCCTATCATCATATATATCCCTTATTTGTACATAAAAATAAAATAAACAAAAAATATTTTTGACCAGACAAAATAAAAACAAATATCTTTTACTTTTATAATGTTTCAATACCTTATTTGTTAGATTTTGAATAGCAATCCACAAAAACTATTTATCTCCTAAAAGATATATCCCTTGTTTGTACATTTCTATCTCCCATATAATATGGATATGGGCTGCATTCTCGGAAACCCATTATCTCTATAGAACCATTCTTGGACTTCTTTATTCACCCATCTTTTTCTAACCAATCAAAATATGTCATCTAACTTATTTAAACAAAATAAATATTAATATTATTTTCATAAAAAAATTAACGTAAATTGATTTTTTTATCACAGAAAATAAAAAATTGATATTATCCAAATAAAACAATTAAATTTAGTCATTAAAAACCCTAAACTTTTAACGTAAATCACACTATTAACCTTAACCTTGTTCTTATACTTTTTATTTTCACGTATCATTAAAATAAATTTTAGAAGAAGGAGGATTCACGTTTTCACATAACCCTAAACCCTACTAAACCCTAAACCCCAAAACCCAAAATCCTACTAAACCATAAACCCTAAACCCTAAAGCTTAGATCCTAAATCCTAACTCTAAACCATAAATCATAAACTCAAATATAAATAGTAGACATAATTACCACCATAACTTTTATTAAGATAAATAATATTAATTTTTATTTTGTTTAAATAAACTAGATGACATATTTTGATTGGTTAGAAAAAAAAGGGTAAATAAAACCCAATAATTTTTCATAAGTCCAATTCCGGCCCAGCAAACCATGCCCAATAACCAAATGGTAAAAAACATGATGAGGTCAAAGGTACAAACGAGGTGACGAGCCGGACTGAAATGTCCACTAAGGTGAAGTTTACGGTAAAAAAATATTAAATGCAGATCCGTTAGTCAACCCTGACGAGACCAAAGACTCATTCAAATCCGTGAATTAAGGCGCCTGGACGTAACGGCCCGATCCTCCGCATTAAAGACCATTCATGGCGGATCAAGTGAAGTAAATAACAACGTTAATGAAAAATATATTTGAAGATATTTCACCATTAATTTGGTGATTAATTCACCAATTAATGGCTGAGAATGAAACAATAAAAGAGGAGAAGATGTTACACAAAGACATGTTCAAAGGGAGGACTCAGAGGAGAGCAATATAAAAGGAGGAGAGGTCATCATTAGAAGTGGACTTCTCTCCATGGAAACAGACACACACACCTACTAAATATTTTCTATATGCAGTTCGGGTTCTATAGGAGAAGTGAAGTTATATTTTTCTTAAGAGAACTTCTAGCAAAAATCTTTCTTTTTTGAGGAGGATCATTGTACTCAAACGAACTACATTGTAGTTTGATCCCAAAATAGGTATGTAGGCAACTCGAGCTCCGAGTGATGCTCTGCTATTATAAAAACCTTTTTCATCTTATTTATTCACTCTGGATCATTACATTTTTCTTATATTCTCCACCCAAATCTAGTATCAATCCGCTCACTTCGGGCTCTTATTTATTGCCAAAAAGCACTTTGATCTTATGATATTTAAATATTAGCAAAGTCTTTCGATTATTCTCTATTTACAAATTTTAACCGTTGTAATTCTAACTACAATAATTTCAAATAACTTTTCAAAGATATATCAATAATATTGAAAGGCTTCTGATATTTATTGATTCCCCTATTTAAGCATGGACCACCTCTAGATTAAAGCAAACAAACCAATACAGAAATTGAAAAAGGGAGGATTACTAGAGTAACCATGTAATCTATGTTTTAGTTTGAGGTACTTTTATTTTTATTACTAGACTAACCTAACATACCGAAAGAACCCTTATGGCTTTTGTTGAGAAAAACGTAATGACAAAATTGTCATTACTTTTCTTTTGTCATTACAGAAATACCAACGCACAAAAAAATGAAAGTCTACCGTTCTTTGATGGTAGATTTGTATAATTTTGGTCAACTCAAATTTTGGTTAGTAGATTTGTTTGATGGATGGTAGATTTGTTTGATGGATGGTAGATTTGTTAAATCCTGGTAGACTTATATTGGTAGATTTCTTTTAACGACTCGGTAGATATATTTATTTTTGGTAGATATATTGTCTTCAATGGTAGATTTGTTTATGAGTTGGTAGACTTTACGACCAAACCATTGACTAAAGGTAAATGTTTGACTTTTTGGTAGATTTATTGACAATGGTGATATATTAATCTTACAAAACGATAGACTTATATCTTTTGGTGGTAAAGTTATCTACTGGGAATTATCGGATGATTATTTTATTGATACGGTAGATTTATTTCTTTGATGGTAGATTTGTATTGACCATGGTAGATTTATTTTAGTTTGGTAGATTTATTTATAATGGTTGTAGATATAAAACCGTGTAACATCTCTGAGACTTCGTTTTGTAACAGTGGTATATTTAATATTAGTGACGGTATATTTAAAATAAATTGGTAGATTTGTTTGTAATGGTAGTAGATATAAAAACGTTTAACATCTCGGTGAATTCGTTTTGTTATGGTGGTAGATTTAATATTAATGACGGTAGATTTAAAATTATTTGGTATATTTATTGTTAATGTCGGTAGATTTAATAAATCTTTTGGTATTTACTCAGATAACCTTCAGTTCGTAGACTTATTATTTCCTGCTGTGGTAGACTTTGACAATGTTTGGTGGTAGACATTTGACTTTTTCCAGAATGAGAAATGACGTTTTTGCCATACACTAAAACTCAGATTTACAAAAAAAGCAGGCACCCAAATTTGTTAAGTATGAGAATTTTTTAGTGTTTGATGGTAGATTTATTGTAATGATGGTAAATTTATTTTGTTATCCTACCTTTTTCCGGGTTAAGATTAACCTTGAACTTATACCTATTGGTTCTCTTAAACATTCACCTTATGTTCTTTTGGTTTTCTTTTGTGTAATAACTATCTTTTAACTTAGGGTCTTTTGGTTCTTATTTGTGTTTATTCTAGTACATTTAACTCAAATTACACTAAACATTGAACATTACAATGTCAAATGACACATCAAAAATTGAAGTAGTGCTTTTATGAATGATGTTTCTGAAATCACAATTAATCCTGGACTCAAAAAAAAGTATTAAGAGATGGGTATGTGTCAAATATGGCATATGAGCTTTGTAATTTTTTTTGTTTGTGTTCGTTTGTTTTCAATATTGGTTTATAGAATAAATATGTGTTTTTCGTCTATATTATTGAGTTGAGTCATGTGCTTTTGGTTAAAATCTCACTCACATTGGTTATACATATTAAGCAAAGTAAAAGTAAAGAAAGTGAATGATAGCAAACATGGTAGAAAAGATGAAATGTTTGACACATGACTCAGCATTTTACAATAATTATAATTTGAAAACAATATCATCATATCTAAAATCCAATTATCATTTTTACAAATTCAAATATAGATATATCATCAATTCAATAATAAATCTAACATCATTTCAAAAAAAATCTACCATCATTTCAAAAATAAATATACCAAATCCAAATCTACAATCCGTAGAAAAACACGCCGGAATATGTGACTAACAAATCTACCATCATATAAAACGATAACTTTACAATCATTAACAAACAAATCTACAATCAAATAATTAATATAACTCTACCATCATAAACAAACTATTTCTCACCTCAAATTTCAGAAACGTTAACGGAATTTGCAGACGCTGGTAATATCACCGGAGATGACGTTACCTACCTGTCGGAGAAAAGAGAGAATAAGCCAGCCGTTAATAATAAGTCTACCATTACGTTAACAAAATCTAACAAACAAATCTACCGTCATATCTATATACAAACTACCGTCATATAAAAATAAATATATCGTGATATAAAAACAAATCTACATCATCTATATACAAATTACCATCATATAAAAATAAATCTACCGTCATATATATAAACAAACCAACTGTCATATACAAACATATCTACCGTCATATATATACAAACTATTGTCATATATATACACAAATCTACCGTGATATATAAAACAAATCTATCAAACTCACCAAACCACATACCTCATACTAATAAATCTACCATCAAGCGTTACAAAAAAAATTAGGGTTAGGTTTCTCGTCTCCGCAATAAAAAAACCCTATGAAATTAGGTTTTTCGCCGCCAGCATAAAAAAAAACCCTATGAAATTAGGTTTTTCACCGCCGTCAACCGCCACATCTCCCCCATTCGTCGCCGACAATACGACATATGACTCGCCGGAACCCTCGACACGCCTCCCCAAAGTCCATCTCCTCGCCTCGTCGTAACCAATATTCGTCGAGAGTGAAAGCTCCTAGAAATTTTGGGGAACTAAAGAGAAAGCTAAAACAAAGCAAGAAGATGAAAAGACTTACCGGAAACGCCTCACTCCTCACCATAATCTGGCTGGAATCATGTCGGAATCCAACTGTCGCCTCAAACGTCGTCGTCGCTTATCGCCTTTATCGAGAGTTTTTTTTCTTCTTTTGTAAACCAGTTTTTTGTTTTAATTATTTTTTCCATTCCCTTCTTTTATTTCATTAATTTTGTTTATTCAAAAAAATAAATAAAATAATGGTATAATCGTAATATAAGACAACATATAGATAAAATAGAAATTGACCAACTTTCTAAGGTTAGTCTAGTTAGACCTCCCCCCAAGAGTTAGTCTAGCTAGTAGTATTCTTTATGTATGAAGTTATTTTGATGAATTATCTCATTGAAAAATCAATGAAAATAATTTTCTTATAAGCAAAACTAAGGTCTTGGGGAATTAATACACCAGATTCAACTGCTTCACTGTAGCTTCTCGGTCGAGGTTTGGCAACTGGTTCTCATCATGTTAGGCTCTCCAAACTTGCTTTTTCTAAATTGGAAGGCCCTAAGGGATTGGATAATTTTTCGCTCTCTACGGGTCTCAAGGATTCTTAAATTCATAGATGCCCAAGCAAAGTTTATATCCCCTAAAAGGAGAGGAAAAGCATATTGCACAATGCAACCTCTCTTGCTCTAGAAACTGTCTTCAAGTAAATCGATAGATCGATTTGTGATTCTCTTTTGGCTCTTCTCTCCCAGAAACGATGTCAAGACCTGCTATCCCAATGGTTCACCCACGCCTAATGTAAAACTCTAAGTTTCTTCTCACTTGTATAGTTTCATTCTGGTTTTTTTTTGTTTTGGTCCTCTGAAGCTGTTTGTTATTAAGCTTGTATAACTCTTGTTTCTTTTTGGAAAATTGCTCATTTAATTCCTCACCTATTTTTGAGGGCTTAATTTATTTCCCAACTATCGCTTGCTCAAAATAATTCCCCAAGTTGTAGTTGACTTTGCAAAATCGGGATTAAAAAAGTCAAACGCTAATTACTAAATGGATACGTGTCCACTAAATCGGTTGTAACTCCTTCAATACAACCCCTAATGAGTTGAAAATACTCCCATTGGAAATCTAACTCAATTTCCTACAACTTTTATGAAGAGATCCAAAGCTAAATCCAAAGGAAATGCTTCCATCTGAATCGATCATGCATCAGGAAAACGCTGTGACATTCCGTAGCTATTTTTGCCACAAAAAGCTACAGACTCCAATTAGCTACGAAACTACAGCTACGGATTGCTTTCCTGACTTTCTGTGACTATAAACTCATATAGCTACGGAAAATGGACAATAGCTAGGAAATAATCTGTAGCTATACAACTTTTTTTTAGTAGTGTTAAATCCTTGTTTGTTGGGCTTTAGTAAGGTTGGACACTAATACCCGTTACCCGTTATCCGTCTTCAACCCGTTACCCGACTCGTACCCGTCTTCAAAAAAGGGTATTCGTGACCTAAGGGTGGAGTAAAAGGTATCATAATTCTATTATTTGTGGGTAAGGGTCGGGTATCGGTATCAATTTTTTATACTCGTTTCGTTACCCGACCCGTTACGCAACCCGTAAATACCCGTTTGAATTATATTTTATAACATTACCAATACCATTATATATATAATTGATAAAACTATAAAACTAATTATTATGCTCAATTAACAATAAAATATCTAATTATATTTTTTAGTGAACGTTAAAACTCAAACTCAACCTAACCCAATACGAAATCATTATGCGGATAAAGGCAACGATCTATAAATATGCGGGTAAGGGTAAATGGTCGGATATTTAGCAGGTCAGCTATTTTTTCTAGAGTATCCATTTTTTCGGGTACCCATTATTTGCGGATCGGGTAAGAATAAATTTTTTTTTTACCCATAAAGATCGGATTGGGTAAAAGATACTCCGAAATTCAAAGGTACCCGACTCGTGCCCAGCCCTAGGCTTTAGTGGTGGACAAGAACTCTGATGGTTCTTTTACCGTCAAGACCGGAACTTTAGTCCGTTATGTTCCTTTGACTAGACGTGAAGCCCAATTGAGAGCGGATTGACGATGTTCGTTTCATAGAACAATGAATCTAAAGTTAGCCTACTTACTTAAGAACGTAAATCTCAAAGACTCTTTCCGCTAGTAAGAGTTTCAAATTGAGTAAAAACATGCTTGCGTACACATAACATATTACTGTAAAACATTTTAATATAATGCCCAAGTCAAGTAGTAGATGATGCGATGGCGTAAAGAGGGAACATGCGGTGAATCGCAAGACCCGTGGATTCAGCGACACCGGTCTGATCTTCTGTACATTCAACCGGGAACCTCCAATCAAACCGATGCACTAAGGTAGCCAAAACCACCTCATTCAAGACCACATCGAATGATATTGCTGGGCAAATCCTTCTCCCTGCTCCAAATGGAATCAGCTCAAAATCTTGACCTCTGAAATCAAGAGAAGAATCTAAATGCCTCTCCGGTCTAAACTCCTCCGCGTCTGGTCCCCACGTTGCAGCCTCTCTCCCGATCGCCCAAACATTGATCATAACCTGTGTACCGGCAGGAATGTGGTAATCTCTTAATTTGACATCATGTGTTGATTCATGAGGAACCAACAATGGAACTGGAGGGTGTAACCTGAGTGTCTCTTTGATCACAGCTTTTAAGTAGTTCATGTCTTGAATGTCTTCTTCTGACACACTCGATTTGCCCTTACAAATCGTACGAACTTCTTCTTGAAGTCTGTTCAGACACTCTGGTGTTGATCCAAAGGATCACTAAAGATGTTTAGAAGATGATTAGGAGAATGAGAGCCGAGATTTCCGTTAAATGAAACAAGTTAACCGAAGTTTTACAGCAGGTCGGGATAATGGAGAACAGATCGGGGACCGTGTCTTTGTGATTAATAAGAAAAAGGGATGAGTAATTTAGACTTACGAACTAGTTCCGACAGGAATCCAATTCGGTGTTCTAAATACACTGCTTTGTTACAAAACGAGAGAGGCCGGGGATTTTAATAGAGATATTAATGTAAAGAGATCCAAGTCCCTTTTCTTAGAGTATGGCAAGGGGTATATATAGGGGGAATTGGCTTCCTACTTCCCAGGATTCCCGTGCCACGTGGCGCCATCTGCCCGTTTCGCGGGTAAGGTACCCTAGAAGGCGTGTCCCGGCTTTTGGGGCGAGGGGTCATGATGAGCTCGGCACCATGCCTTTGTAAGATAGCGCACTGTTCGGCCAACTTCCTTCCACGTGTCTCTTTCTCCTTTTCCTGCTCTGCAGGGTTGGTGGGACGTCAACTCGCAACCATACCTCTATTCGGGCAGCGTACTGTTCGACCCACTTCCACGTGTCTTCTGTCCTTTCGATACATTTGTTTGACGAAGTGTCAATATGGCCCCGGGGTGCGTCCCTGAGAGCTCGGGGGTTTCGATCGGATGTTAGCGCGGCGTACTCAGGTCGGTGCTCCCTTGTCCGAATGTGGATCCTTGGTCTCCTTGAGAGTTCGGGGTTGCAAGCCAGTGCGGGTCCCCAGGTCGGTGATCCTTCGGTCAAGGGTTGATTCGATGTCGATTGACTTGAAGAGGGTTTTATACTAAGATGGGCCTAACTAATTGGGGGTGCTAGGCCCACCTCCAACAATAAGCCCCCCCCCAGTTCGGTGGCATGAGGCATGGCGAGTGTACCGAAGTTGATTCGGCATTAGTTCGGCGCATCTTAGGTCGGTTTTTAGGGATACGAACAGATGAGGACGGGGCGTCATGGTTTAGGTTCGAACCTTTGCTTACACGTGTCGGCTTTCCCGAAGATCAGGAGACTGCTGGCGCGTGTTAGTCGTGCTGGGGAACCGAAACGACATCACTTTTCTGCGCGTGCCGCACACGCGCGGCGTATGAGAGACGCTTCGCGTTTATCGAGGAGTCTTTTGCTTTTTGCGCGGGAAAACCGAAGAGGAGCCATCATTAGGTATTTGGGAGGCTGTGCTTCTTTCGACACGTGTCCAGACGTCGTTTCGTTGTCCCCTTCCTTTATTTAAACTCTTCTTCTTCCTTTAGTCGAAACTTTCTGCGCTTACTCTCAAGGTAAATATCGTCCTCACCCTTTTTCTGATTTCATCGCTAATTTCTCTTGAATCTTTCTTCTCTCGACTCGGGGTTTCTTCTTCTTCTTCTTCTTTGCGGAATGGCGTCGATTCTCGACGGGATTAGGGTCGAATCCAGCGGTGAGTTGGGGTCTCGTGACAGTCGCGGCGATTCTTCGTCGGGAAGCTCTTCTTCTGGTGGCTCTGAGCGCGTTTCTTCTCCGCGCCGCGGCGAGGGCAGTGAGGAACCGCCTGTTTCGTCGACTTCGGGGGCCACTTCGCTGCCTTCTGGGACCCACCACAGGAAAAAGGTGGTGATAAGGTCTTCTACCGGTGGTCGTGCGGGCGATCGAGGTGGGCGTCGAGGCGGTCGTGGTGGTGGAGTGCGGGCGACCAGGGCGAAAAGGTCCCCCCTTGGTTCCTTACGAGCAAGGTGGGTCGCCGACTTGGAGCACGGCGGATTCACTTCTCCAATTGAGGGAGTTGTGCGATTTCCCTGCTTCCGCCGAACTCAGGCTTCCCAGGCCGGACGAGCGTCCGTGGGGTCCTCCGGCGGGCTTCGTCTGCATGTACGAGGGGCTCTTTTTGATATGCGGGCTGCGTCTTCCCCTCCCTGAGCTGCTCGTCCAGTACTGCAGAGCGCGGGGTTTGGCTTTCTCGCAGATCTGCCCTTCCACGATTCAAGGAATGATCGTGCTGCTGACCTTGGGGTGGGAGTGCGATGTTGAGGTGACGGTTCCCATGTTCGAGGCTTTCACTCAACAGAAGGCGAATCCTGGGATCCCGGGGACCTATTACGCTGCTTTTAGGCCTGCGGCGAATATCATCGAGGTTAGCAGCTCGGGGCCAAAGGCTAGCAAGTTGTCCAAGGTTGAGGACTGGTCCCGCAGTTACTTCTACATCCGGGCTGCTGAAGTGGTTGGACTCGATCCGCTAGCGAGATATACCAGGTACTGGAATTTCTCCCCGGGTAGGGGTTTATAGGTTGGGTCGTTTTTCTTCTTCTTGGTTTGGTTTTTGACTAACACTGCTTGTTTTGTTTTCAGGTCCCCATTCTTCTAGGTTCAAGCTGTCAGACTACGAGGGCGTTCTTGCGGTGTTCAGGACGTTGACCGAAAGAGATTGGAAGTCTTTCACCTCGAGAAGAGTAGAGGCAGCGATGGCTGGAGGTCGGTTACCCCCTTTTTATTTTTTATTTTTTTTTATTTTTTTATTTTTTTACGCGCTGATCGCTCTTCGTTTGCAGGTCGTTCAAGGTTCAGCGTTCCGTTATACGCGGACGCATTTGTTGCGCCGCCCCCGCCCGTTATCGAGATTCCAGTTCGGAGGGACCAGGTCGGGCAAGATTTAGCCCGGCATGTTCCTTCTAAGAAGAGGGCGGCCATTCGCATGGCTAAAAAGGTTGCCAAAAAGAGCATGACCGTTGCGGCGAGCTCGTCGGGGCCGGGGCAGGAGGAGGAGCGGCCTGTGGTGACTGGTGATGAGCCTCCCCGCAGATCTGTAGAGGGGTCCGGCGTATTCGAGATCGAGGGTTCGATCGGGGAGACGGCCGAAGCGTCCTTGCAGTTGGAGGTCGTCGAGACTGAGGTCCGGATGACAGAAGGGGCCGACGAGGCTGCTGTTGGGGAGGAGGCCCGGGAGCTCGGGGGCACTGGGGAAACGATCGTCGTCCCTTCGGACGACGAGCGGGAGGAAACTTCGGAGCCTGGGGCCGGGGAAGGGTCCCGGGGTGAAGATGGCGATGACGCGCTGGATGATTCGGACGCGGAGCCCAACGACCACAGCTTCTCTTTCTGCCATGAGGACGGAGATACCCCGTTCACCAC
>PKML01044848.1:163885-180776 GCA_002933935.1 Eutrema yunnanense | reverse complement strand
TATAGCTGAGCCCTGGTTAGGGGTTGCCTACGTACCCTTTAGTAGAAGGGATCAAGCCAATCGTAGTTCGTTTGTTTACAAAGATAGAAAGCAGAGCGGAGCCCGGGGGCTTAGTAATAGAATCGTTTTAGGTTTAGCGAGTTCCACGAGCGCGGGATTGCGTCGCCGTTCATTGTGACCAACTCGTAAACGCCGGGCTTAACGATTTTGGAGATGAGGTAGGGACCTTCCCAATTGGCATCGAGCTTGCCTGCGTTCAGCTCAGCGGTGTTTTCGAAGACCTTGCGCAGCACCGTGTCGCCTTCGGCAAAGAACCGACCTCAAACCTTCTTGTTGTAATACTTGGAGACGAGCTGCTGGTAGTTCTGGATTCGGAGAAGGGACCGGTCGCGTTGTTCCTCGAGGAAATCTAGCTCGCTCAAATGCACGGCGTCGTTCAGGTCGGCCTGATGTGTGAGCATAGCGCGGCGAGGAGTGGGGAGCCCGACCTCGGATGGGGCCATTGCTTCCATGCCATGAGAAAGGCTGAACGGTGTGCGGCCCGTCGCCGTCTTTGGCGTTGTGCGATGGGACGAGAGAACTCCATCTAGCTCGTCGGCCCACGATCCTTTCTTGTCGTTTAGTCGCTTTTTGAGACCGTCGAGGACGGTCTTGTTGGTGGCTTCGGCCTGTCCGTTTCCTTGTGGATATCTCGGGGTGGACTTGCTCAGTCTGATTTTCCACTTTGCGCAGAAGTCTTCGAAGAGGACCGATGTGAACTGCGCGCCGTTGTCCGTCACGATCTCGTAAGGTAGGCCGTGTCGGCAGATGATGAACTTCCAGACGAACTTTCGGACATCCTCCGCCGTGATCCTTGCGTAGGCTTCAGCTTCGACCCACTTGGTGAAGAAATCGGTCATTACGAGGATGAAGCGCTTTTGGCGGGATCGGGGTAGGGGCCCGACTATGTCCATGGCCCATCGCATGAATGGTAGGGTGATACCGCAGTGGTCAGGAGCTCGGTAGGGCAGTGAATGAACGGGCCGTGGCGCTGACACCTCTCGCACCGGGCAGCGAATTTTTCGCAATCCTGGAGCATTGTTGGCCAGTAGTGTCCTTGGTTTCGTATCCTTAGGGCGAGAGCCCGACCGCTGGAGTGGTTTCCGTCGGCGCCTTCGTGCATTTCCTTCATTGCGTCTATGGTTTCCTGCCCGTGGAGGCAGCTGAGCAGGGTTCCCGAGGCGCTCCATCGGAACAGGCTGCCGTCCAACATCGTGTATCGGGTGCACTTCTTCCTTAGTCGGCGGACGGCCCACTGATCTGGGGGGTGGACGCCGTCGGCGATGTACAACATTATGTTGACTCGCCAGTCCGGTAGGTCGGGCTCGGCCGGGGGCTGTGGCAGATCTTCGAGAGGCGGGATGTCTTCGTCGAGGTCTGGGATCCGAGGATTGACCAGGTAGACCCCCTTTGGCAGTTCGATGCTGGGGAAGTCGATACTTTCAACCGGGATTACATGTCTCTGAGCGGGGTCAGAAGTGGAGGCCAGGGCGGCGATGGCGTCCGCGGAAGTGTTATCACCTCGGGGAATTTTGATCAGGGTGAACTCGGAGAATTCTGCGGCTAAGTCCTGGACCACTTTGAGGTAGGCGTCCATGCGATCGTTCTAAGCCTCGTATTCCCCGCTGAACTGGTTTGCAACGAGCTGGGAATCGCAGTAGGCTCGGATTTTCTTCACACCGAGCACTCTTGCCAGGCGCAGACCGGCAATCAGAGCTTCGTATTCGGCCTCGTTGTTTGACGCTGGGAAGGCCAAACGGAAGGACTGCTCGAGTATCTCCTTGGTCGGGGACTCGAGGCGTATGCCGATGCCGGATCCATGCTTGGAAGCCGACCCGTCGACGTGCAAACTCCAGACTTCGGGAACTTCATCGATGGCTAGCTCGGGTGCCAATTCTACTAGGAAATCGGCCAATACTTGAGATTTGGCCGCAGTCCGTCCTCGGTATTCGATCTCATACTCGCTTAACTTGATTGCCCACTTCATTATTCGGCCAGACCGGTTCGGGCTGTGGAGGATAGTTCTGAGGGGGTAGGTGCTTAGGATGGCGATCGTGTGGGATTGGAAATACGGTCGGAGTTTCCTGGCCGCGACGACCACTGCCAGTGCGAGTTTCTCCAGAGTTGGGTATCTGCTCTCCGCGCCGTCTAGAGATTTGCTGATGTAGAAGACGGGCTTTTGGTCGCCCCGGTCTTCCCACACTAGTACTCCGCTGACTGCCGATGCGGAGACGGCGATGTAGAGATAGAGGGTTTCACCCTCTTCGGGCTTAGCCAGGACGGGAGGAGTGGATATATACTCCTTTAGCTGCCGAAGGGCCTCCTCGCACTTGTCGTCCCATTCGAACCGCTTGTTAGCTCGTATCAGCTGATAGAACGGTAGGCACCTGTCGGTTGAGCGCGAGATGAACCGGTTGA
The DNA here is from genome assembly GCA_002933935.1 of Eutrema yunnanense. NCBI lineage: Eukaryota > Viridiplantae > Streptophyta > Magnoliopsida > Brassicales > Brassicaceae > Eutrema > Eutrema yunnanense. The sequence goes on along the minus strand of PKML01044848.1, from coordinate 178,319 downwards.
GTGCGGCGATTCTACCAGTGAGCCGCTGCACCTGCCGCGTGCTTTCCGGGGATTTGAGGTCGGTGATGGCCCGGATTTGCTTGGGGTTAGCCTCGATTCCGCGTTGGGTGATGATGTACCCAAGGAATTCACCCGACGTGACACCGAAGGAACACTTGGCTGGGTTCAGCTTCATGTTGTACTCGTTTAGCGTTCGGAAGCAAGACCGGAGATGAATGACGTGGTCGTCTGCCACTAAGGACTTGACCAGCATGTCGTCTATATATACCTCCATAGTGCGGCCGATCTGATCGGCGAACATCTTGTTGACAAGCCGCTGGTAGGTGGCTCCGGCATTTTTGAGCCCGAATGGCATCACCTTGTAGCAGTAGGTTCCTCGGTCCGTGATGAACGCGGTTTTCTCCTGGTCGTCGGGGTGCATAGGGATTTGGTTATATCCCGAGAAGGCGTCCATGAAAGAGAGCAGCGTGTTCCCCGTGGTGGCTTCGACGACCTGGTCGATTAGGGGGAGGGGAAAGCTGTCTTTTGGGCATGCCTTGTTGAGGTCGGTGAAATCTACGCAGACCCTCCATTTGCCGTTCTTTTTCTTGACAACCACCGGGTTGGCTAGCCAGTCCGGGTATTTGACCTCGGCGATCGAGCCAGCTGCGGTTAGCCTTTCTACCTCGTCATTGACGGCCTGCGTCCGCTCGGGGCCTAGCTTTCGCCGCTTCTGCTTAATTGGTCTGAAGGTCGGGTCCACGTTGAGCTCATGGCTGCACGTGGCCGGGTCGATGCCGGGCATATCGCCAGTTGACCAAGCGAAGGTGGAGGCGTTCTCCCCCAGGAACTTGACCAGCTCCCTCTTGATGCTTGCTTCCAGGTCGGTCCCGATGCCGACGCATCGAGTGGGGTCACGCGGATCGATGTTGACCTGGGCGACGAGGTCCCGGCCTGGGAGATCCCGGTTAGGCGGCTCACCGGGCTGATGCGTATTGATGGTCAGGCAGGCCGGTGCTGCGTGGCGCAGTTTTTGCTCGATGGCAAAGCAGGCGCGGGAGACCCTCTGGTTACTCCTAAGAGTATACGTCCTGGCCTGGTTGGGGAACTTGAGGCACTGATGATACGTTGAGGTGACCGCCTTCATTGAGTGCAGCCAAGGGGTTCCGAGAATGATGTTGTAGATCGGGGTGGTGTCGAAGACTACGAACTTGACGATTTTGGTGACCCGACCTACGTAGACCGGTAATTCGATGGTGCCGATCCCGCTGACGGTGTCTCCGGCGAAGCCGGTCAGCGGGATGGAGTGCGGCTTGATGGCGGCTCCGCTTAGATTCATCCTGGCGAGGGTGTCTTTGAAGATAAGATCAACCGAGCTGCCTGTATCGATGAGGACCCGGTTGACGTCGCAATCAGCTACGCGTACTTGTACAACAAGGGGATCGTTGTGGGGATGGTGGACCCCGGCCGCGTCAGCCTCGGAGAAGCATATCCCCTTCTTACTCGTGTTTTGCGCGTCGATTTCCGGACCGGAGTGCCACTTCAGGGAGGCGTCCGTCTTTCTTTCGTGGCGCTTGATGGACCGTACTGAATCGTTACACGAGAGGAGTCCTCCCATGATCATCCCTATTAAAGTCCGGGCTGGGGGAGGCGACCTGCCTCTTTCCTGGTCTCGGGAGGGAGATCGCTGGCGACGGTCGTCGTTTTGGGCGCGGTCTCCGGGTCCGGCCCGGTTGTCGCTGCGGCCTCGATCGTCGCGCTGTTGGCCTCGATCGTTATCCCGGGCTCTTGGGCGCAATCGGTCTGGTACGTGGATTTCTCCCCTTTTGAATTGATTTAGCAGGACTTCCTGGAGTGCACGGCACTGGGAGGTTGAATGCCCCTTTCATTGGTGGAACTCGCAGAAACCCGTCCTGTCGTGCTGTTCGTCCGTTCGGGGCTCCTTGTCTTTCGGCTCCTCGGGACGCCGATCCTGCTGGTTGGGATCACGCACATACTTGTTCCAGGGCAGTTTTGACGCCGGGTTCCAGGGCAGTTTTGAAACCCCTCCCACTAGCGCCAATTGTTGATCCAAAGGATCACTAAAGATGTTTAGAAGATGATTAGGAGAATGAGAGGCGAGATTTCCGTTAAATGAAACAAGTTAACCGAAGTTTTACAGCAGGTCAGGATAATGGAGAACAGGTCGGGGACCGTGTCTTTGTGATTGATAAGAAAAAGGGATGAGTAATTTAGACTTACGAACTAGTTCCGACAGGAATCCAGTTCGGTGTTCTAAATACACTGCTTTGTTACAAAACGAGAGAGGCCGGGGATTTTAATAGAGATATTAATGTAAAGAGATCCAAGTCCCTTTTCTTAGAGTATGGCAAGGGGTATATATATGGGGAATTGGCTTCCTACTTCCCAGGATTCCCGTGCCACGTGGCGCCATCTGCCCGTTTCGCGGGTAAGGTACCCTAGAAGGCGTGTCCCGGCTTTTGGGGCGAGGGGTCATGATGAGCTCGGCACCATGCATTTGTAAGATAGCCCACTGTTCGGCCAACTTCCTTCCACGTGTCTCTTTCTCCTTTTCCTGCTCTGCAGGGTTGGTGGGACGTCAACTCGCAACCATACCTCTATTCGGGCAGCGTACTGTTCGACCCACTTCCACGTGTCTTCTGTCCTTTCGATACATTTGTTTGACGAAGTGTCAATATGGCCCCGGGGTGCGTTCCTGAGAGCTCGGGGGTTTCGATCGGATGTTAGCGCGTGGTACTCAGGTCGGGGCTCCCTTGTCCGAATGTGGATCCTTGGTCTCCTTGAGAGTTCGGGGTTGCAAGCCAGTGCGGGTCCCCAGGTCGGTGATCCTTCGGTCAAGGGTTGACTCGATGTCGATTGACTTGAAGAGGGTTTTATACTAAGATGGGCCTAACTAATTGGGGGTGCTAGGCCCACCTCCAACATTTGGGTGACGTAAAAGCTCAGTCATTACCCATTCCATAAGTGTGTACGATGTGTCCGTACCACCTACAAAAACATCCTGGAAACCAAAACAAGAACTATGGTTATATACTAAAACATCACTGAATCTGAATTCGTATCATCTAAAAGTGTGTATTTTTCCTTTACCAAGACTATTGATTTTATGCTGAGTCGGTCGATTTCAAACCCGACGCTCTTATCTCTTTGAATGGCGAGCAATACATCCACGAAATCAGTCCTATCTCCCTCACCATCTACATGATCTTGGACAACTCTCTCCAAGAACTCATCAAAATCATTTCTCGTCTTTTGTAGCTGACCATCCAAACCGCTGATCCAATCAATCCACGCAAGCCACGAGACATAAGTCCCGACACTAAACGCGCCTAATAGCCTTGTGAGCCTCTCCATTAACTCCTTAAAATCTGTTTCACCGCTGTATTTCTTTCCCAAAGCAACTCTACATATAACATCGTTAGTTAAACTCGCCAAGAGCTTGCTTAGATTCAGCCGTGAAGAACTCGATTTCTGGATCTTTTCCATCATCAGGCTGATCTCTTCCTCTCTCACGTCACGAAAGGACCGGACCATTTTGTTGCTGAGGAGATGGAGGACACACACACTCTTCATTTGCCTCCAATACTCTCCATATGGAGCTAAAGCCACATCACGCCCGTAGTAAAGAAGCTTCTCGAAGAACAGGGACACGGCCAGAGTGAAGGAGCATGAGAGGACCGTAACGGTGGCTGAGAGAGCATAGTGATCGGCGAGGGTAGCGGCCGAGCTGATGAAGGTTTCCGATCATCGGAAGTCTCGGTGGTGATGGCAATGTGTTGCTTTTCTTCTTTGTTGTCAGTTTTTTTAAGAAGAGAATGGTAATGAAAAATATTAAGCATAAGAGAAGTATCATGATCATATTTTGTAAACTTGGATTCTTCAAGTTTTTCTCGTGATTGTTGTGTTCTTCTTGTGGACTTAGGTAATATATAAGCCAAATTTCTATCCATTACGTTACTAGTGTCCACTCTAATTTTCCTCTCTTTTTTTTGCCTAAATTAGAAAATAAAATTTGACTATATAAAAGCTAAGGAAATCTCTCCATATAGTATGACACCCAAGCATATAACAATTAAATTGACACGTAATTTTTTTGGCTAAGATCATCATTTGCATTATTGGATTCTTCAAAAAACTTTCTTTTGAAAACTTTAAAGACTTGTGATCTTAAAGACGGATGTACATTCTTGACCAAAAAAACCAAAAAAACACAAAAAAAACCTCTAGCAAAAATCTTTCTTTTAGGAGGATGATCATTGTACCCAAACGAACTACGTTGTAACTGTTAAGACCGAAACTTTAGTCCGTTATGTTCCTTTGACTAGCCGTGAAGCGAGGGGCGGATGCACTTGAGAGGGAGGGGGTCAACTGACCCCTATAAATTCTAATTTTCTCATAGTTTATAAGATTGACCCCGATAAATTTTTTTTACTAANGAGTGCCACTTCAGGGAGGCGTCCGTCTTTCTTTCGTGGCGCTTGATGGACCGTACTGAATCGTTACACGAGAGGAGTCCTCCCATGATCATCCCTATTAAAGTCCGGGCTGGGGGAGGCGACCTGCCTCTTTCCTGGTCTCGGGAGGGAGATCGCCGGCGACGGTCGTCGTTTTGGGCGCGGTCTCCGGGTCCGGCCCGGTTGTCGTTGCGGCCTCGATCGTCGCGCTGTTAGCCTCGATCGTTATCCCGGGCTCTTGGGCGCAATCGGTTTGGTACGTGGATTTCTCCCTTTTTGAATTGATTTAGCAGGACTTCCTGGAGTGCACGGCACTGGGAGGTTGAATGCCCCTTTCGTTGGTGGAACTCGCAGAAACCCGTCCTGTCGTGCTGTTCGTCCGTTCGAGGCTCCTTGTCTTTCGGCTCCTCGGGACGCCGATCCTGCTGGTTGGGATCGCGCACATACTTGTTCCAGGGCAGTTTTGACGCCGGGTTCCAGGGCAGTTTTGAAACCCCTCCCTCTAGCGCCAATTGTTGATCCAAAGGATCACTAAAGATGTTTAGAAGATGATTAGGAGAATGAGAGGCGAGATTTTCGTTAAATGAAACAAGTTAACCGAAGTTTTACAGCAGGTCAGGATAATGGAGAACAGGTCGGGGACCGTGTCTTTGTGATTGATAAGAAAAAGGGATGAGTAATTTAGACTTACGAACTAGTTCCGACAGGAATCCAGTTCGGTGTTCTAAATACACTGCTTTTTACAAAACGTGAGAGGCCGGGGATTTTAATAGAGATATTAATGTAAAGAGATCCAAGTCCCTTTTCTTAGAGTATGGCAAGGGGTATATATAGGGGGAATTGGCTTCCTACTTCCCAGGATTCCCGTGCCACGTGGCGCCATCTGCCCGTTTCGCGGGTAAGGTACCCTAGAAGGCGTGTCCCGGTTTTTGGGGCGAGGGGTCATGATGAGCTCGGCACCATGCCTTTGTAAGATAGCGCACTGTTCGGCCAACTTCCTTCCACGTGTCTCTTTCTCCTTTTCCTGCTCTGCAGGGTTGGTGGGACGTCAACTCGCAACCATACCTCTATTCGGGCAGCGTACTGTTCGACCCACTTCCACGTGTCTTCTGTCCTTTCGATACATTTGTTTGACGAAGTGTCAATATGGCCCCGGGGTGCGTTCCTGAGAGCTCGGGGGTTTCGATCGGATGTTAGCGCGGGGTACTCAGGTCGGTGCTCCCTTGTCCGAATGTGGATCCTTGGTCTCCTTGAGAGTTCGGGGTTGCAAGCCAGTGCGGGTCCCTAGGTCGGTGATCCTTCGGTCAAGGGTTGACTCGATGTCGATTGACTTGAAGAGGGTTTTATACTAAGATGGGCCTAACTAATTGGGGGTGCTAGGCCCACCTCCAACATCTGGGTGACGTAAAAGCTCAGTCATTACCCATTCCATAAGTGTGTACGATGTGTCCGTACCACCCACAAAAACATCCTGGAAACCAAAACAAGAACTATGGTTATATACTAAAACATCACTGAATCTGAATTCGTATCATCTAAAAGTGTGTATTTTTCCTTTACCAAGACTATTGATTTTATGCTGAGTCGGTCGATTTCAAACCCGACGCTCTTATCTCTTTGAATGGCGAGCAATACATCCACGAAATCAGTCCTATCTCCCTCACCATCTACATGATCTTGGACAACTCTCTCCAAGAACTCATCAAAATCATTTCTCGTCTTTTGTAGCTGACCATCCAAACCGCTGATCCAATCAATCCACGCAAGCCACGAGGCATAAGTCCCGACACTAAACGCGCCTAATAGCCTTGTGAGCCTCTCCATTAACTCCTTAAAATCTGTTTCACCGCTGTATTTCTATCCCAAAGCAACTCTACATATAACATCGTTAGTTAAACTCGCCAAGAGCTTGCTTAGATTCAGCCGTGAAGAACTCGATTTCTGGATCTTTTCCATCATCAGGCTGATCTCTTCCTCTCTCACGTCACGAAAGGACCGGACCATTTTGTTGCTGAGGAGATGGAGGACACACACACTCTTCATTTGCCTCCAATACTCTCCATATGGAGCTAAAGCCACATCACGCCCGTAGTAAAGAAGCTTCTCGAAGAACAGGGACACGGCCAGAGTGAAGGAGCATGAGAGGACCGTAACGGTGGCTGAGAGAGCATAGTGATCGGCGAGGGTAGCGGCCGAGCTGATGAAGGTTTCCGATCATCGGAAGTCTCGGTGGTGATGGCAATGTGTTGCTTTTCTTCTTTGTTGTCAGTTTTTTTAAGAAGAGAATGGTAATGAAAAATATTAAGCATAAGAGAAGTATCATGATCATATTTTGTAAACTTGGATTCTTCAAGTTTTTCTCGTGATTGTTGTGTTCTTCTTGTGGACTTAGGTAATATATAAGCCAAATTTCTATCCATTACGTTACTAGTGTCCACTCTAATTTTCCTCTCTTTTTTTTGCCTAAATTAGAAAATAAAATTTGACTATATAAAAGCTAAGGAAATCTCTCCATATAGTATGACACCCAAGCATATAACAATTAAATTGACACGTAATTTTTTTGGCTAAGATCATCATTTGCATTATTGGATTCTTCAAAAAACTTTCTTTTGAAAACTTTAAAGACTTGTGATCTTAAAGACGGATGTACATTCTTGACCAAAAAAACCAAAAAAACACAAAAAAAACCTCTAGCAAAAATCTTTCTTTTAGGAGGATGATCATTGTACCCAAACGAACTACGTTGTAACTGTTAAGACCGAAACTTTAGTCCGTTATGTTCCTTTGACTAGCCGTGAAGCGAGGGGCGGATGCACTTGAGAGGGAGGGGGTCAACTGACCCCTATAAATTCTAATTTTCTCATAGTTTATAAGATTGACCCCGATAAATTTTTTTTACTAACCCTGATATTTGAAGTCCACGTTACTCCAATTGAAAATATTTATTTGACATTTTAAATTTAACCCATATCCACATCAATAAGTTATGCCACATATAATGAGTTTACAATTAAAATTAAAAAACGTATATTTGTGTCTGTACCTGATTGTTTTTTATGTCTAAGTATGTTGATTTCTTATAATTAAATATATAAAAATCGTGGATTTCTTCTTCATTCTTATAATTTTCTGGATAAACTATTTTGTCTTTTTTCCGACAATTATTATATAGCTTAATAAAGCTATTAATTAATTTTATCCTCGACACGCTAAGTAATAGGGCCAATAATACATATAGAATTAGAAGTCATTAAACAGAATTAATTTAAAATAAATTATGAATTGTACGGCACTATATGTTAACTACAAATCATTTCTAAAATTTGGTTCACTATTAAAAAAAAATTGTAAAGTTTTTTTAACATATATATAAAAATAAAAAGTTCAAAAGCTATATAAAAAGGTTTTTGTAGTGTTGTTTTTGCATTTAATATTTTACTCCCTCCGTTTCATAATAAGTGTCGTTTTAGACTTATTTTTTTGTTTTAAAAAGAGTGTCATTCTACAATTCCAATGTGATTTTGTATACACAATTCCTGTTTTATCCCTCATTAAAATATTATAACCTTTGAATTTAAAGCATTCACACTTAACTATTAGTATATTAATTAAGGGTATATTTGTATATTTTATGATTTTCTTAATTTGTGTGAAAATTGTCAGAATGACATTCTTTTTAAAACAGATGGAGTATATAATATTGACCCAGCCAAAAATATTTCTAGCTCCACCTCTGCGTGAAGCCCAATTCAGAGCGGATTGACGATGTTCGTTTCATAGAACAATGAATCTAAAGTTAGCCTACTTACTTAAGAACGTAAATCTCAAAGACTCTCTCCGCTAGTAAGAGTTTCAAATTGAGTAAAAACATGCTTGCGTACACATAACATATTACTGTAAAACATTTTTATATAATGCGCCCAAGTCAAGTAGTAGATGATGCGATGGCGTAAAGAGGGAAAATGCGGTGAATCGCAAGACCCGTGGATTCAGCGACACCGGTCTGATCTTCTGTACATTCAACCAGGAACCTCCAATCAAACCGATGCACTAAGGTAGCCAAAACCACCTCATTCAAGACCACAGCGAATGATATTGCTGGGCAAATCCTTCTCCCTGCTCCAAATGGAATCAGCTCAAAATCTTGACCTCTGAAATCAAGAGAAGAATCTAAATGCCTCTCCGGTCTAAACTCCTCCGCGTCTGGTCCCCACGTTGCAGCCTCTCTCCCGATCGCCCAAACATTGATCATAACCTGTGTACCGGCAGGTATGTGGTAATCTCTTAATTTGACATCATGTGTTGATTCGTGAGGAACCATCAATGGAAGTGGGGGGTGTAACCTGAGTGTCTCTTTGATCACAGCTTTTAAGTAGTTCATGTCTTGAATGTCTTCTTCTGACACACTCGATTTGCCCTTACAAATCGTACGAACTTCTTCTTGAAGTCTGTTCAGACACTCTGGGTGATGTAAAAGCTCAGTCATTGCCCATTCCATAAGTGTGTACGATGTGTCCGTACCACCCACAAAAACATCCTGAAAACCAAAACAAGAACTATGGTTATATACTAAAACATCACTGAATCTGAATTCGTATCATCTAAAAGTGTGTATTTTTCCTTTACCAAGACTATTGATTTTATGCTGAGTCGGTCGATTTCAAACCCGACGCTCTTATCTCTTTGAATGGCGAGCAATACATCCACGAAATCAGTCCTATCTCCCTCACCATCTACATGATCTTGGACAACTCTCTCCAAGAACTCATCAAAATCATTTCCCGTCTTTTGTAGCTGACCATCCAAACCGCTGATCCAATCAATCCACGCAAGCCACGAGACATAAGTCCCGACACTAAACGCGCCTAATAGCCTTGTGAGCCTCTCCATTAACTCCTTAAAATCTGTTTCACCGCTGTATTTCTTTCCCAAAGCAACTCTACATATAACATCGTTAGTTAAACTCGCCAAGAGCTTGCTTAGATTCAGCCGTGAAGAACTCGATTTCTGGATCTTTTCCATCATCAGGCTGATCTCTTCCTCTCTCACGTCACGAAAGGTCCGGACCATTTTGTTGCTGAGGAGATGGAGGACACACACACTCTTCATTTGCCTCCAATACTCTCCATATGGAGCTAAAGCCACATCACGCCCGTCGTAAAGAAGCTTCTCGAAGATTTTAGACCGTGGACGGCTCGCAAAAACGCGGTCGTGCGTCTTCAAAACATCTCGAGCCGCGTTCGCCGAAGAGACTACAAGAACAGGGACACGGCCAAAGTGAAGGAGCATGAGAGGACCGTAACGGTGGCTCAGAGAGCATAGTGATCGGTGAGGGTAGCGGCCGATCTGATGAAGGTTTCCGATTAACGGAAATCTCGGTGGTGACGTCGGTGTGCTGCTTTTTTTCCCTGTTGTCTGTTTTTTGAAGAACAAAATGGTAATGAAAATTATTGAGCATACGAGAAGTATCATGCTCATCATTTGCATCATTGGATACTTCAAAAAACTTTCTTATGAAAACTTTAAAGACTTTTGTGAACTTAAAGACTGATTGATGTACATTCTTGACCAAAAAAAAAAAAAAAATGATGAACATAATACTTGGCAAGTGTCTCAATGCATGGCACGTAGTAATTGCTGTCCACTTAAATTTGTCCCTTTTTTCTTCCTAAAATTGAAAACAAAATATGATTAAAATTGAAAATAACGTTGTATTTAGAAAATGAAGTCTTGGTTTGGATAAGAAGTGGGTGAACGATGTTCAAAAAAAAAAAAATAGTGTGATCACTCACAAAACAATAATTCTATATATATAATAATGTATGTTTTTTCAATAAAAAAAATGCAACAAAAAGATTTACTGAGAATCACCCATTTAATTTAATGTTAATGTCACTTAAACATGCTTAACTGCAGTGTTTTGATGGAATCTAATGCAATAATTAATGTTGGTATGATCATATCCTACAATAATATATATTTATGTCTCCATCTTGTCATATAGATAATCTCTTAAATGTATAATCTTGTAACCATACTGATTTGGCTACCATTAACTCTTTTCTAAAATAAACACCCAAGAAATTACTTGTAACACCTGATTAAACAAAACGTTGGCCAATCGTGAACTCTGTAGAGATCACGGTCGATTATCATAAGCAATTAATTAGGATTTTTAAAGCGATTTTTGTCGTTTATTGGTTCTTGAACTTGGAACATGAAAATATGTGTAGCCTACTCTCGTATATCCTACAGACCTATAATTTCTATACTCGACCAGTCGCTTTTATCACTGGTCGCGCAGAAAATTATGATGACACAAAAAGTTCGTTAACGCTCACAATCCATCTACAAATATGCTTTCGTATCTTGTAGCGTTGTAGCGAAATTGCTCGCCTACCCTAGTTCAAGCATATAGATCCAGCACTTTCGTGGTTCTAAAAATACATAGGTTCAGTTGCAAGGTAATTAATCAAGCAAACATACATTAACAATAAGGAAAGGACGAAGAACCGTAATCGAAGTCTTAATCTAAAAACTTAATGATAAATCGATCCACGGGATCCCCTCGGGATCCCTATGCCCAACGAGGAAACTACTCAATCATAGCGTAACAAAACATAATAAAAATAATAAAGGATTGCATAAATAAGGAAATAAGATAGTGAAGAACGAAGAACACATATGAAGACTGAGATTGAATGATGATCTCCTCGCGCCTCCTCTTCTTCTTCGGTGACGGCTCTCTCTGTGCTTGCTGGTCAAAAATGAGATGCCCTCTAGAATGACCTCAAATGAGCATATATAACCTTCTAATTTGTCGGAAACGTTTAAGGTTTAATTAATAAGTGATGGGATTAACTTGGGCTTGAAACGGGCCTCTCGGGATAGAAAATGATGCTGGGCGCGGTCACGATCGTTTTGACCGCAGCGGATTACTTCCTGGCCGCGGGCGCGTTGCCTCCAACCACGGTTGTGCTCCTCTTGTCCGCGGGCGCATTGTCTCTGCCTGCGGCGGCTCTGCTTCAAGGCAGCTTCGTCTGCCTTCAACGCTTCGTCTGCCTTCAACGCTTCGGGAATATATGAAGATCAAACCATTGGAATGTCTCCAAACCAATTGCATTTGAAACCTGGTTGTTTCTTCTTTGTTGTGTCCAAATTTGGGGATGATCAGACGGTAAGAAGGTCTTCTTCGATTGCAAGATTTCTGACGGTCCAAGTTTATCAAAAAACGTACTTTTGTTCCGAACTGCACTCTTTTATCCCAAGTTATCTGAAATGTCTTTCAAAATTCTAAAACATGGAAATCACTTGAAAACCATTTAAAACGGAGTTAAAACACATGCAAGTAAAATGGTAAAAACCGGTGTTATCATAGGGTGACGAGTGACCCGAACATGTATAGGTCAGCTCCCCGCTCACATTAGCATAAACCAGAAGGCAATGCTCGGGAAGGTAAGACTCCTAGAAATCTGGGTAGAAATACCCGGAAAGGTAAGAGAAACTCGGTGTTCTTTACCAGAATACCGGAAAGGTAAAATCAACTCAATTATACGCGAGATTATCTTTATTTTCCCTCCAATATTACTTTAAATTAAAATAAACTCTCGTACTGAGCCCATAACTGGCCGATTTTGGCCTATATGACAGGAAAAAGCGACCAATCACTTCTCATGGGGAAGATAAAAGCATGAGCGCTCAGAGCGTGTGGCGGCGCCTGCACCCTGCAAACAACTTTGTCGGGAGAACAAACATAAGAGACAAAGGAGATGTGCAGAAAAATCACTCGAGTACCTCGTACTCAACCCGATGGAGGATCCAAGATCTGGCCCACCCGAATCAAACACAACCCTGTATAGGAGCCCATGTAAGGTATTTGTATAAATATAACTTTCAATTCCTGAGAGAAGGGGATTCGATTTTTTCCACTCTCGCTTAGGATATTCTTTCTAAATACACTTAGCTTTTCCAAACTTCCGAGACTCAATTTCACCTCGCTTTCGGGGAATATCCAGTCTTGTGTCTCAAATATTCCGACTAAACCTTTGATTAACAACCACTTAAAACTGTCAAGAAACTCCGCTGATCCATCCATTTTTAGGACCCGAAGTCACCATAACTTTATCTCTTACATTTTTTCCGACTCTTTCCCGTTTCTGATGCCAAACTTTGTGGTCTTTTCATTCGTTTCTGACTTGAGCGTCGGAGAGTCATCGAAAAACACACCCATCGTATTTTCCGACCTCTGACCTCGGTTTCTTTGTGGTACAGAAGATTATCCCCCCAAGTGAACAAAAAAAACCCAAAATAATTTTGCGATAGAAAGAGGGGGAAAACTCTCAAAAGCAGGCAACTGAGAAAACAGAAAGATCACGATGGCGCATACCAGCGACGAAGAGGCAATGGGCGTTCACGCCGAGACATCCAACAGAGGAACCAATGGAGAATCAAGACAAGTGAGGGAAAGCACGACGCTTCCCACTCTCAGAATCAACCGGATGTAGCAAGTTCTACCGCTGCCGCCTCACGGGAAAATGTTGAGGTCAACTTTATACTACGCCAAGAATAGGGAACCCAAGCTCCGGCGGACGGTTTCGACCTGGACCACGATGCGTAAGCGAAGTAACCAGATTTCTGGATGCCAGAAACTCCAAAACCCGACATGGAAACATTTGGCTATGTCTTTCTCATTATAATTTTAATATTTTTGGTTTGTTATTTTGTTTAGTCTCACTTGCCTAGTGATGTAGAGAGATATTTGGAAATATCTCAAATATATTTATTATTTATTTTATTATTTAGACTATTTCCTTTTATCGTTTTAGGGTTTTCTAGTGTTTTGGATTTATTATAAATAAGCCGTTCATGCCTAAGTTGTTGTATTCAGTTTTTGATTGATTAATGATATTGAGTTTTTGTCTCTTTGTTCCTTGTTTTCGGTAGATCTAGAGAGATCTCAACGAATCTAAGAATGCTTGATTTATTCGGGTATTCTCACACTAAACGAATAATTTTGCGATTATCCTAGTTTTCCGGGTATTCTCAGAATCAACGGATTACTATTCTATCCATTAAAGCTTCTGCTACATCAGTTGGTATCACAGCCAGGGCTTTGGTTTTTAAATCAAAGTGAGGTCCTTGAACGTGATGGTGATCGGATGCGTTTATCCTTCCTCAGACGAAAGTCTATTTCTTCACCTTGAAGAAATTGGTTACAAAGAAATTCATGGAGATCGAATATATGACATATACGATGAAGACGATGTGCTAGTTGTCGATCATGTCGATCTCATATTTGCTGAGGATGTCTTCAAAACTACAACAGTTCTCGTGAAGGATTTTATTGATGTTATCAAAGGTGAAACAATGGAATCCAACAAGGAGCAAGATCGTTGGAGTGCACGTGCTCTAGAAGAGTTGACATCACGTGGCTTCACCTCTAACAATTATTTTTTTATTATAAATCAAGACTTCATGGTTGATGTGAAAAACTTCTTCACTATTATTATTGAAGGAATATTCAATAAGGTGAATTTACGAGTGCATCAAAAGAAGTATAAAGTTCAACATCGACAATCAAACGAATTGGTGGACAAAGGGTAGTTACGAAGAATCAAGATTCGAGGACGAATCTTTTCGTCGACGGAGAGAATGATGCAGATAGATATTTGGAAATATTCCAAATATCTTTATTATCTATTTTATTAATTTAGACAATTTCCTTTTATTGTTTTAGGGTTTTTCTAATGTTTTGGATTTATTATAAATAAGTCGTTCAGGCCTAAGTTGTATTCAGTTTTTGATTGATTAATGATATTGAGCTTTTGTCTCTTTGTTCCTTGTTTTCGGTAGATCTAGAGAGATCTCAACGAATCTAAGAAGGCTTGATTTATTCGGGGATTCTCAGACTAAACGAATAATCTTGCGATTATCCTAGTTTTCCGGGTATTCTCAGAATCAACGGATTACTATCCTAT
>PKML01044848.1:68761-125719 GCA_002933935.1 Eutrema yunnanense | reverse complement strand
TTTTTTTAATTTAGATTATGCCAAATATTTTAATAATCAAGTTTTTTTAATGTTACATATTCAAAATTAACAATTTTCATTGAAAGATAATATTAAATTTTGAATTTAATGTAGATTTTCTAAGATTTTATCAACAATTACAAACAAAATATTCATAATTAATAAAAAAATATGTTTACTTATAAATTTAAATCTTATTAATACAATCAGATTTATAATTGAATAAAACTGAAAAAAGAATATATTATTAATTAGATTTGCACAACCATAAATTTGATCATGCATATGGACAACATTCAGTTACTAATACAAATTCAATATTTTTTATAGACATATATTAAATGATTAATATTTTAAGAATCACACAATTTTAGGAATTGTTAATTTAGAATTAAATTCTAGATTGTCCATATTATGTTAATATTTGTTTATATTAATAAAAATTTATTAAAAAAATATTATCATAAAATCTAAACCAGAAATGGTTATTTTATTCAAATTCAAAATTAAGAATTTTACCACAAGCAAAACTAAAACATATATATTTTTTGTGTCCAATCATGAAAACCTTTATATTAGGCTATTATCAAAAATCACAAAACCCGTTGTTATTATATATTTAAAAAAAAATAAACCATATATTAATTTAGATTTAATTTAAATATTCAAATTTAAATAATATTCTCATAATGACGGAGATGATAAACGATATGTTATTGTATATTTTTATCATAATCAATCAGCCTAAAAATATAAATATTTGAAATTAGTAAATATTTATATTATACGGTAATATGAACGAACGAGTTAGAATTATGTTTTTATAATTACGGTCTTTTTTGGATTAATATTAACGGACGGGTTATAATTATGTTATAATCACGGCCATATTTAATACTAAAAAAATATATATATACAAAAACATACTATATCTAAACACAAAAATAAATCTTTGTCACTTATTAGAAAAAATATATCTATAAAAACAAATTATATCTTATTAAAAACAATTATATATTACAAATTTTAAAAAAAAAATATTGTGCGGACGCAGAGGTTAGAATCTAGTATTACATTAAACTTCAAAAATATTATAAAAGTATTTAATTTTGAAACAGATCTTTTCATATTTTTTTAATAATTTTCTTACGCATCCGGATGCGGATATTTATGGATATCATTATATTTTACTCAGGTCCAGGTTTACGATATCTGAGATACACGGATTCGAGTATCCTGAAAATTTGGAATATTCAATATGTTTACATCCATATGTATGCTATTTAATTTTGAGGAAATATATAGATAAAAAAAATGGCCTTACGCATGATCGAACTACGGACTTTCAGTTTACAAGACTTTCAGTTTACAAGACTGACGCTCTACAACTGAGCTGTAAGGGCATCTTTGCTTGCGTACATGTTGTGAGAACAATGACTCAAATCTCAAAGGTCTCTTTGTTAGTAAGAATTTCAAATGAATAAAAACATGTTTGTGTACACCGCACATAACATAATATATAATGCCTAAGATAAGTAGTAGATGATGCAATGGCGTGAAAAGGGAGCATGCTGTTAGTGAATCACAATTAATACCCGTTGATTCAGCTATACCAGTCTGATCTTTGTAGAATTAGGGAAGCACAATAATCCTAGAATCTATCAAAGCATTGGAAAAGTGGTATAAAAAGAGACTAAAGAAATTATGGAAATAAAGTAATTTAGGGTTTCAATTTAAAATGAGGAGGAGAAGGAAGTAATCTTAGAGTAAACCCTACCAGATAAAGAAACCATGATTCCCAGTTTAATATGCTTCGCCATCATTTGCCTCCCCACTTTCCTCTCTCACTCCCTCTTTTTTTCTTTTTTGTCAATTGTGAGTGAGTGTATAAACAAAAATAGTATTTCCACAATAAATGTATGCTTAATCTCTCATCTCTCTAAACTACTCTACCAACTATATGATTGAATTTTTACCCAAAAACAAAAAATAAACTATATGATTGAAAAGGATTTCTGTAGATCTACTTTCTCTCTCCTTTCTCTCTTAACCTAAGCGCCGTCATCAACCCAAGTTAAACATAATCTCAACAAATCTTGGCCAGCGGCCGGCGGCTTCTTCTCTCTGTTTCAATGTCGCCTTCCTATGTTCTCGAAATTTTCAGAGTCGGCTTGTTTTCCTTTCTAGAAATTTTGTGGCGGCTAAAGGCTATCTTTGGGCATTCGGGTATTCGGGTCGGTTTCGGGTCTTTCGGGTAAAGGAATTTTGGAGTCATTTAACCGATAAGGTTTCGGGTCGGTTCGGTTCCGAGATTTAAGAACCGGTAAAAACTCGAAAAAATCGGATCTTAATCGGTTCTGGTATTTATTATCCGAAATGCCTAAAATATACCCGAAAACCAAAAAATATACCCAAAAAGCTGAAAAAACTAAAGAAAATATACTCGTAATACCGAAAATATACCCAAAACCCCGTAATATATTTAATACTTTTGGATATATAACTATAATTCGGGTACCCGATCGGATATCGGTTCGGTTCCGGGTATTACCCGATACCCACGGGTATCAATGAGGAATAACCATCGGGTATTTTGGGCATAACTGAAACTGATCGGTTCCGGTTATTGTGGGTCGGTTCTGGTTTTTATGCCCATGCCTACTAAAGGCGTTACTCCGACAACAACGGTGGCGGGACTAACCAGTGCAGGCGTGTGGCGTCTCGGCGACTCCACCGGTGACGCCTCTGCTTTTGTTGGTCTCCAGCTCATTTGGGCTGAGATGGTGGTTTTGAGTGGTGTCTGTTTCACATGCTTCTCTGCGGTGGGCTTCGAGGATATGTTCTGGCACAACGAAGATCAGGGGGCGTGGCTTGCTCGAACTACCACAGACTTGTGGCAAATGTCTTCGGCGAGCTCGTGTTTTCTCCATCGACATGTTGTGTCTTGGGTGGTGGTCTAGTCCAGCTGTTAGGCTCCGTGTGGGCCCCTTAGCTACGGCCGGCGGCAAGGATCAAGCGCCGATTGGAAGTTCGTAGCTCATTCTCCTCGTTGTTTACATATTGTTTCTTCTCATATATGTTTATGGCCTTCGTTGTGGCCCCTTCAACGTCCTCCGATGTGTGTTTATCATTTCTGGCTTCGTTCGACGGTTCATGAAGCGGCTCAAATTTTTGGTAGGGGACGGCTCCGTTAAAAACTCTGGTGGTGACTCGGTGTTGAATAGAGGCGGGGGATCTGTTTCGGCGATGAACTTCAATTCCGTGGGAGATGGTTCTTGTAGCTTTTGCAAGATCATGAATGGCATCCGGAGGCGGCTTCTCTGGCTACCCGAAGAGCCTCACGTGCCGCCGGTTGTGAGGGTCTACCAGTCATAGCACGAATCGCTCTAGTCGACTCAAGACTAAAATCATATCAACAAGCCTGCATCGGTACAGTTCAAACAACATTAAACGCCGGAACAGTATTCATAACACTGTTTCCAAACTTTAATGTCTCTTTGCAAGATCCAAATCTACTCAAGACACTCAAAGTCCAATTACAAATAATTGGAGCGCCTATGCAAGAGAAAAGCGTTGTCGCAACGCTACACCACCAAATCGTCTACCGAGTTCAAGACCACGCTCTTGATCTTGTTTTACCCTCCTCCGACGAAGCGCTATATCTGGAAGTCTCATCAGCGTTGCAAGCGCCAAGCACAACGCAAATACCTCGACAGATTTTTCGAGAGGATTTAATCAAAAAGATACCAGAATCATGGGTGACAAGCTACGAAAAGCTGCATCAAGCGACTCAAGCACCTGTCCAGTCTTCCGAAGTAAGCTTCCACACGCGCATAGATGGAACAACGGAGATCAAGTTTGACAAACCAAGATCATCTTCGTTTCGGAAACAACTGTTCACACAATTTGCTATCCAAATTGAAGAACACGAATTCCACGGTCCATACAAAGATCAAATTCCAAAGCCGATATCTTTTGGTCAAAACGGCCAAATAATATATCCTTTCAAGGACGAAGACGGCCATCAATACTTTGATGTATGTTCCTGCTCAGCCTGCATAGAGGATTCCTACGAATCTGATGACGAAATTCGCCAACGACGTAGAAAGAAAAAAGATCCCCTATACAAAAGATACCTCGAAGGAGATCCTACTGTCGGTCCACTCGGCGAAGGCAATGGACGATACGAATACATAGTCCAATACTCTGATAAAAAAGAGTCATCAGAACCAGAAATCATGGTGATAGAAGCAGATAGCTTTCCTCCACCAGAAGATTTCATCACTGAAAACGTATCCCACTCTCCGAAAGTACTTTCCAAGGCGATCAACGCCTCTGGACCAGAACAATTAAGTCAAGGAGAAAAGGTTCTCAACTGGCAATCGGAAAACGCCTTGGCTCAAAACCGACTGCTTTCTACGATTAATCTAAAAATCGATCAGTTTACAGAAAGCTATACCAAAAGATTGAGTGTTCTTCAGAACTCAATCTCGGAGATCAATAATCGACTCAACACACTCCATCAAGAAATGACGTCTATGGCCAAACACATGATGGTCAATACCTCTCAATTCCAAGGGAAAGAAGCTGAGATGACTAATCTCAGATTTCAATTAAAAGACCTCCAACGATGCCTCGAAAGCATGATCCAACAACAGAGCTCCTCCAACGCATACCTTCCTCATCTCGGAAGCCTGTCAACAACGATGCCCATGTACCCAGGATCTTACTCCTCGGGATTCCTTTCAGGAGAACAGTACGTGAAGACAAGACACCCAGTCCCCGGATTCTTATCTTCGGATGAAGCGTTTACTTCGCGATACGGGGTAACTCCCACAAGCGAATCCAGACCACGACCCGTACGAGAAAGAGCGAGGAGACAAAAG
The DNA here is from genome assembly GCA_002933935.1 of Eutrema yunnanense. Lineage (NCBI taxonomy): Eukaryota > Viridiplantae > Streptophyta > Magnoliopsida > Brassicales > Brassicaceae > Eutrema > Eutrema yunnanense. Next base: position 120,833 of record PKML01044848.1, on the reverse strand, counting down.
GAATCAGAATTCCGTGTCAATACTACAAAGACCCACAGATATGCTTCCTCTCATTCTAATCAAGATTCTCACGAACGCGGTAAAGGAAAAGGAAAAGATATAGGCATGATCGAATCTACGGAGTTTACAATGTCTAATCTGCTAAATCACCTAGCGGAACAAGACAAGGGACAAAAGGGGTCTGAATACGCCTGTACACAAGAATCAGCTAATGTCCAACATCCGACACCAATGATCGTGCACCTCTCAGACTCGAGCTCCTCTTATGGAACTGACTCTGAAGAAGAATCCTTACCAAAGCAGTTTGCTATTGGAGAACCATCAAAAAGAGAACCAAACATAGACGAAGTGCTCTCAGACAACGACGAAATGAATAGAGCATCTTCCCAAGAACAAGAAAGGCCAACAAGACAATTCGCTTCAAAAGTCGTAACATTCACGTTCGACGACATTCCTTTCGAAAAATGGAACGACCGCCTAGACGAATTTCACGCTTGGATGAACTCCGAGGCCATCACCTCGTCATTATTACTCGTCATTCAACAGTTCACGGCACGGTTTTCAGGCGCTCTTAAAGAATGGTGGAACTCGCTTGGCGAATACAGACAAGAGCAAGTCTACCAAACCTCCATACCGTTGCTTCTTGGAGAAATACACCGAGAATTCATAGGCACCCCGGGTCATCTCAGAGAACAGTTACAAGAAGAATACTTCTCAGCGAAATGTTGCTCGCTAAAGAAAAGAGATCTTGCGAAATATTTCGAGCGACAAACACGAAGGTACTACGCGCTAAACGGCCTCAATAACCCGAGCCTGAAGCAGGTCTACCTCTCCTCTATTGATGATTATATGAGCCAACAAACAAAGCTCAACATCAAAGAGCAAGGCCAATCGGTGCAAGAAATCTCCATTGGATAAATACAGCAATACGTCTTCAGAACGCTTGATAAACTTTGCAAACAAAAAAAATTCTGGACAGAATTCATGGATAATTCAAAACATCTATCCAAAGTATGCGCAAGACCAGATCTGTCGATCAAGTGTTCAAAGTCCAAAAAATACTGCTCATGTGAAGATAAGAGCAAAACTCGGCGTTTCCGAAAATCGGCAAATAAACCATATTTTGAGAGATTCGGGGGGAAACGGTTCTTCAAAAAGAAGCAGTCCTTCAGAAAAGAAACAAGGTGCTTTTTGTGCCACAAAGAAGGACATTTCACCAAAAACTGCCCAAACAGTTCAAAGAAATTCTAGCTGTCAAAAGGGCCATTGAGAAATTTGAGTTCCATCTGATTGGACATAAATTTCGCATCGAAATGGACATGTCATCTTTCCCAAAGATGCTACAATTCAAGCAAAAGATGGTCCCACATCAACAACAGCTGCGGTGGAGCGAATGGTTTTCCAAGTACGACTTCGTTTCCATCTATTTAAAGGGCACAAAAAATATTCTTGCAGACATGCTCAGTCGAAATCCTCTAAAAGAAATTCAAATGATGGCAAGCTCCTCCGCATCTGAAAAAGAATACTTCGACTATAGCGCCAACATGCCTGAAGATGCTCATCAACTCGTCAACATGAAGATCATTCATGAACATCTCAAAGAAAGAGTCTTCAGATACCAGTCAATCATCCTAACAAAATATGGCGTCAATACTCAGTACATCGCGCCATTAGGAATACATCCGGATCATCCGTACGCTCATCTCTACAGAATCGAGAGTACCGACATACCAGAAGAAGTTCTCTGTTTCCTTTGGTATATATGTTCGGTATACACCATTGGCATCTCGTTCGACATCCATTGGCTCTACCAATTCATCAACTCGCGCCAAGGACACAAGGATTGCCTCTCTACGTTCTTAACATGGTTCGCGCCATTAAGTACCTGGAGCGGAAAGCTGAGGAGGTCAGCAAAAACGGTGAACATATCATATAAGAAGCTAAAAGGACAAGGGTGCCTCAACCCTTTCTTCAATCTTCATACGATATACTTCTTCCATCGCCCCATTCAAGTGAACACCCGAACCAACAAAATACACGCGCTACCAACACTCATTCACCACGACGACTTCAAACGAGGTGTTCGCCCAGACTTCAACGTCTATGACAGCAAAGGGTTTGAAGACTTCCAGAATCATGCATTTCGCCTCAACAATGCCAGGCAAATGTTCCCCGTTGCGTTCAAGTTGAACTGGAGCTATTATCATGTAGACTACCAAATGGGTCTAGACGAAGATCTACAATATTTCGAAAGCAAGCCGACCCAACCGACCACTAAACTAATCCATCCAAAAGTGGTAATTCCAGAACCGACACCGACAGAAGTCCCTCCGGAACACTTCCAAGACGCACAATCTCCGGACGATTCGATGAACATCGACGAAATCGGGAAAAGGTTCGGTCTAAGTAAAGACGAACCACTAGAAAATTTCGATGAACCTGAGCCCGAATACAAATGCCCAGACGATTATTACGGATGCTGCGACGAGCATATCATCGAGTTCGAAATAGATCATTGAAGTATATCTCAATGTATCTACCTATGTATAATTATGTGTGTATATGTATATGTGTGTGATGTAAGCGATGATGTAATTGCCAGAATAATGTATAATATGTGTGATGTAAGCGATGATGTAATCGCAATTAGGTGTGTGATGTAAGTGATGATGTAATCGCCACTAGGTGTGTGATGTAAGCGATGATGTCATCGCTGAGGTAAGCGCTTATGTCAGCGCACTAAACCTCCACTATATATATGTGTGTACCCCCTTATGAAATATCAACTCAGAATTCACCTAAAAACCTCTCTCTAGTTTCTCTCTCTATGAGTCTCTAAACTCTCTCTAGTTTTCAGACTTCTCTACATCTTTCATAAGCTCTGGTTACTTTCTCTCATCTCATGAGTTGCGATTCTGACGCTTGTGCTTTCAATGAGCTTATCGTTTAACCGGTACGACGGTCAATACGACGGTTGTGAAAGTCAATACGACGGTTGTGGGGGGAGATAAGATTCCTAACAGTGGTTGAGCCAAGGCTAGGTGTGCCGCATATGCTCCCTTTACCTGGAACTTATCAAATCCCATAGCTATCAACACGGCTTTCACGATCTTCAACACGACTTTGTCTATACGGTTTCTCGTTTACTCATGCACCTCTGTATGGAGCGAATGGTTTTCAGAACATTCAAAACAATCAATCATAAACAAAGATTCATTCCCTCAAACCATAAGTTGTCGGCTCTGATACCGATTTGCCAGAAACTGGATTTTAGATCGAACTTTGAGAAGATTGTTGCACCTTGAAGGTGTTGAAATAGTGCCCTTTTGTTTGGCAATGGGAATTTGATATCTTGGAGGTATTGGTTCAGCGGTTTATAGTCGATGACTAGCCTTAACTTCCCTCTTTCTTGTTCAGCTCTGTTGTTGACGTAAAATGCTTTACACGCCCATGGAGAGTTAGTCGATGAGACTACCTTTTGACTGACCAGCTGGTCACATTCTTCGTTCGCTTGTTTAAGCAATGCAGGTGGCATCCCTGCGTGACTCGCCTTTGTTTGCGTTGTGTGGATATCTTCTTTGAAAGGTAATGCTACGAAGAACTCCTGGTTTAGCCATAACGGATGTTGGCATATCTGAAGGAACTCAGTATGAGATTCTGCACATGATTTTGCTGAAATTTCTTCCTTGATTCTGTTGAATTCGGGAGACCGAAGCTCTTCGATTGTAAACAGTCGAGGAATTGTTGTAAAAGCTTTGAATAACGACTTCCATTTTATTCCTCTTGGCTCGATCGAAATGTCGAAACTTTTCTTTAGCTCATAAAACGAATCCCATCCTAGGATTATGTCCTTTCCGGGGGCGGAGGAGCCCAGAACTTCTGTAGTAATTTGGCATCCTGGGAAGAGTTCAATGGTGATTGGCTTCGATTTCAGCTTGATTGATAATGATCCTGAATTCGCCACTCTGAATTCTTGTTGGCACGGCCGCCACATGGATGTTGAAAGTACCTTTGGATTCATTATTGTTGTGTGGGCTCCTGTGTCTATGAATGCAATTGCATGGACCGGATCCTCGTTCTTTGCAGGGTCAAAGATTGTCACTGGTAGATGTGGAGATTGTATCTCTTCGGTATGTGGTGTTCGTGCAATCTTGAAACAGCACTCTTCCTCTTCGCCGTATGATTCCGAGACGTTGGAATCTGAGTATCCGCATATCGCATCTTTTTCATCGCTGTCATAAGATAGAACTGACTCTAGATCATGATTATCAAGATCTATATCCTTGGCCAGATTGGATATGGAGCTGATGAGATACTGTTTTTTCTTCTTTGAACTGTTTGGGCAGTTTTTGGCGAAATGTTCTTCTTTGTGGCACAGAAAGCACCTTGTTTCTTTTCTGAATGACAGCTTCTTTTTGAAGAACCGTTTCCGCCCGAATCTCCCAAAATATGGTTTATTTGCCGATTTTCGGAAACGCCGAGTTTTGCTCTTATCTTCACATGAGCAGTGTTTTTTGGACTTTGAACACTTGATCGACAGATCTGGTCTTGCGCATACTTTGGATAGATGTTTTGAATTATCCATGAATTCTGTCCAGAATTCTTTTTGTTTGCAAAGTTTATCAAGCGTTCTGAAGACGTATTGCTGTATTTGTCCAATGGAGATTTCTTCCACCGATTGGCCTTGCTCTTTGATGTTGAGCTTTGTTTGTTGGCTCAGATAATCATCAATAGAGGAGAGGTAGACCTGCTTCAGGTTCGTGTTATTGAGGCCGTTTAGCGCGTAGTACCTTCGTGTTTGTCGCTCGAAATGTTTCGCAAGATCTCTTTTCTTTAGCGAGCAACATTTCGCTGAGAAGTATTCTTCTTGTAACTGTTCTCTGAGGTGACCCGGGGTGCCTATGAATTCTCGGTGTATTTCTCCAAGAAGCAACGGTATGGAAGTTTGGTAGACTTGCTCTTGTCTGTATTCGCCAAGCGAGTTCCACCATTTTTTAAGAGCGCCTGAAAACCGTGCCGTGAACTGTTGAATGACGAGTAATAATGACGAGGTGATGGCCTCGGAGTTCATCCAAGCGTGAAATTCGTCTAGGCGGTCGTTCCATTTTTCGAAAGGAATGTCGTCGAACGTGAATGTTACGACTTTTGAAGCGAATTGTCTTGCTGGCCTTTCTTGTTCTTGGGAAGATGCTCTATTCATTTCGTCGTTGTCTGAGAGCACTTCGTCTATGTTTGGTTCTCTTTTTGATGGTTCTCCAATAGCAAACTGCTTTGGTAAGGATTCTTCTTCAGATCAGTTCCATAAGAGGAGCTCGAGTCTGAGAGGTGCACGATCATTGGTGTCGGATGTTGGACATTAGCTGATTCTTGTGTTCGAGCGTATTCTGACCCCTTTTGTCCCTTGTCTTGTTCCGCTAGGTGATTTAGCAGATTAGACATTGTAAACTCCGTAGATTCGATCATGCCTATATCTTTTCCTTTTCCTTTACCGCGTTCGTGAGAATCTTGACTAGAATGAGAGGAAGCAGATCTGTGGGTCTTTGTAGTATTGACACGGAATTCTGATTCCTTTTGTCTCCTCGCTCTTTCTCGTATGGGTCGTGGTCTGGATTCGCTTGTGGGAGTTACCCCGTATCGCGAAGTAAACGCTTCATCCAAAGATAAGAATCCGGGGACCGGGTGTCTTGTCTTCCCGTACTGTTCTCCTGAAAGGAATCCCGAGGAGTAAGATCATGGGTACATGGGCATCGTTGTTGACAGGCTTTCGAGATGAGGAAGGTATGCGTTGGAGGAGCTCTGTTGTTGGATTATGCTTTCGAGGCGTCGTTGGAGGTCTTTTAATTGAAATCTGAGATTAGTCATCTCAGCTTCTTTCCCTTGGTATTGAGAGGTATTGACCATCATGTGTTTGGCCATAGACGTCATTTCTTGATGGAGTGTGTTGAGTCGATTATTGATCTCCGAGATTGAGTTCTGAAGAACACTCAATCTTTTGGTATAGCTTTTTGTAAACTGATCGATTTTTAGATTAATCGTAGAAAGCAATCGGTTTTGAGCCAAGGCGTTTTCCGATTGCCAGTTAAGAACCTTTTCTCCTTGACTTAATTGTTCTGGTCCAGAGGCGTTGATCGCCTTGGAAAGTACTTTCGGAGAGTGGGATACGTTTTCAGTGATGAAATCTTCTGGTGGAGGAAAGCTATCTGCTTCTATCACCATGATTTCTGGTTCTGATGACTCTTTTTTATCAGAGTATTGGACTATGTATTCGTATCGTCCATTGCCTTCGCCGAGTGGACCGACAGTAGGATCTCCTTCGAGGTATCTCTTGTATAGGGGATCTTTTTTCTTTCTACGTCGTTGGCGAATTTCGTCATCAGATTCGTAGGAATCCTCTATGCAGGCTGAGCAGGAACAGACATCAAAGTATTGATGGCCGTCTTCGTCCTTGAAAGGATATATTATTTTGCCGTTTTGACCAAAAGATATCGGCTTTGGAATTTGATCTTTGTATGGACCGTGGAATTCGTGTTCTTCAATTTGGATAGCAAATTGTGTGAACAGTTGTTTCCGAAACGAAGATGATCTTGGTTTGTCAAACTTGATCTCTGTTGTTCCATCTATACAAAGAAACATACAAAGAAGTCGAACAAGCTAGGTACACGGCTTAGCATACCCAGAAGACTGGACAGGTGCTTGAGTCGCTTGATGCAGCTTTTCGTAGCTTGTCACCCATGATTCTGGTATCTTTTTGATTAAATCCTCTCGAGAAATCTGTCGAGGTATTTGCGTTGTGCTTGATTCTGGTATCTTCTCTACATCTTTCATAAGCTGTGGTTACTTTCTCTCATCTCATGAGTTGCGATTCTGACGTGTGGGGGTTGCTCGTGGAAATAACGATGATGACTCGAGTTCCAACAAATTGAGGCAACAATGCAAATGTCTGAACTTAGGTGTTCGAAATCGGTGTTTATTTGTCGGGGATCTTCTGGGTATGCTAAGCCGTGTACCTAGCTTGTTCGACTTCTTTGTATGTTTCTTTGTTTTCATATTGTAGCTTTGCCATTGCTTGTAGTTTTTGGTATTTATGTTCTTTGTTTTCCTGTTGTAGCTTTGCCATTATTTGTAGTTTTCGGTATTTTTATTTTATTAGTTTTCTCTGTAATCACTATCCCAAATCATAAAATAGTATAAAACTTAACATTTAAACCCAAAAAAAAAACTAAATGATTGAAAAGGTCATATATAGTCATGTATTAATTACCTTGCTTTTTCAATAGAATACTTGTTAGCAAAAAAAAATGTACCAAAAATTGCATGTACATGGTCCTAAATTACTCTAGTTTGCGGGATAATTTATTTTATTGTAGGTGGTAAAGAATTGAAGCAGAGTGGTCTAGTAGGTATACAAAATGATATATGATTCACCAAGTNCTGAGCAGGAACAGACATCAAAGTATTGATGGCCGTCTTCGTCCTTGAAAGGATATATTATTTGGCCGTTTTGACCAAAAGATATCGGCTTTGGAATTTGATCTTTGTATGGACCGTGGAATTCGTGTTCTTCAATTTGGATAGAAAATTGTGTGAACAGTTGTTTCCGAAACGAAGATGATCTTGGTTTGTCAAACTTGATCTCTGTTGTTCCATCTATACAAAGAAACATACAAAGAAGTCGAACAAGCTAGGTACACGGCTTAGCATACCCAGAAGACTGGACAGGTGCTTGAGTCGCTTGATGCAGCTTTTCGTAGCTTGTCACCCATGATTCTGGTATCTTTTTGATTAAATCCTCTCGAGAAATCTGTCGAGGTATTTGCGTTGTGCTTGATTCTGGTATCTTCTCTACATCTTTCATAAGCTCTGGTTACTGTCTCTCATCTCATGAGTTGCGATTCTGACGTGTGGGGGTTGCTCGTGGAAATAACGATGATGACTCGAGTTCCAACAAATTGAGGCAACAATGCAAATGTCTGAACTTTGGTGTTCGAAATCGGTGTTTATTTGTCGGGGATCTTCTGGGTATGCTAAGCCGTGTTCCTAGCTTGTTCGACTTCTTTGTATGTTTCTTTGTTTTCATATTGTAGCTTTGCCATTGCTTGTAGTTTTTGGTATTTATGTTCTTTGTTTTCCTGTTGTAGCTTTGCCATTATTTGTAGTTTTCGGTATTTTTATTTTATTAGTTTTCTCTGTAATCACTATCCCAAATCATAAAATAGTATAAAACTTAACATTTAAACCCAAAAAAAAAACTAAATGATTGAAAAGGTCATATATAGTCATGTATTAATTACCTTGCTTTTTCAATAGAATACTTGTTAGCAAAAAAAAATGTACCAAAAATTGCATGTACATGGTCCTAAATTACTCTAGTTTGCGGGATAATTTATTTTATTGTAGGTGGTAAAGAATTGAAGCAGAGTGGACTAGTAGGTATACATTCTTCTTTAATCAAACTATCTGAAAGCGTTCTCGTCATGTTTTGTTGTTACTCATAATTAAGGCTCCGAATGGAGAAATTGGATCCGGCGATACGGATCAAGTGATTCAAGCGGATCAAACGGAACAAGTGTGGATCAAGCGGATCCAACGGTTCAAAATATAATGTTGAATGGTAAAAACGAATAACAAACGGTCCAAAATATTGTACATATTTATAATAATTTAAATTAAATTTAAAATTGCTATTATATTTAGAATATAATTATCTGAATAACATAAACAAAATTGTTTCTAATTTTAGAAATAGCAAATAAAAAATATTTACTTTAAAATTATAAATTATGTCAAATGGGAGGATATAAAATTTTTAAATGTGGTATACAAAAATAAAATAAGAATTATAAAGTAAGGGAGAAGAGAAGTAATAGTTCATTTATTTCAAGAACTAATAAAAAAATCAGAAATTTTTTTTAGCCAATAATTGTTTTTTGAATTATGGTAGTGGATGGAATACTTCATTATTCTAGTGTGTTTAACCTAGGCCTGAGAAAAATACATGGAACTGAAGAATATAATCGAATTAAGAGGTACCGAACAGAACTGAAACAGACAAAATACCCGAACGAATCCTAAACTCTTATATCCGAAGACTGAAACCGAACCGAGAACCGAATGGGTACCCAAAATATCTTAAATATAATTATATACCCAAAATATTAATTATATTTAGAATTGATATAACCCAAATTACAATTATAAACCGAAGATATTAGTTATTTTGTGTATTTTGGGTATTTCATGTATATTTTTGATATTACGGTTTTTGTGGTTTTTTACGGATTTTTTGGTATTTTGGATACTTTTAGGTACGAACCAAACCGTACTCGGAAAAAATTTGGTTATTCAATCAAACACATGAGCCGACCCAAACCCATAGGGTGCCGAATCGAACCTGATCCAAATTTCAAAAATATCTGATCGGTACTTAAACCCCTTGACCCAAAATATCCAGAAACCGAAATACATAACCCGAACCTGATCCGAGTATCTGAATGTTCAGGCCTAGTTAAACCGTAAATGGTTCTCCCTTTTTTACAAAAAAATAAAAATATACAAAATATTACCAAATATACTAAATTTTCAAAAATAAAAATAAAAAGAGTCAATTAGCTATATAACCATGAAAAAAAAAACTAATGATGTGACATATTGGCACAATCATTGTAGCTGCCGGCAAAGGTTTTTACGTTTCTATCATCCAAATTTATATTTAACACGATAACTAAATCATTGTATGTTTGATTGCAGATGAGAAGTAACATTCTTTTTTTTTCCGACAACAAAAACAGAAAAATACAAAACAGAGATGAATCAGACAAAACTTCGAACACAAAACATAATATTTTGACCGATGACAATCTAACGAGATCCATATAGCAATGGTTACGGTTACGGTGACGATAACGGCGCCGGCGACGGCCACCGTGGTTATTATTGTAAAGGATTATAATTTTTTTTTGTAACGTGTTACCAATTGTAGTATTACCTATAAACATTATATTTACATCTAATTATAATTATCGTGATATTAAACATTTTATATTGCTAACAATAGTCTTGCACTTGTTAAAATATCTATTATACCATGTAAACATTTAAATGAATCGCCAACTTTATATTTATCATGGTAACTCAATCGTTGCATATTAGCTTTTGTATTACTGTATCATATAGACATCTAGATGTAAATCTAAATTTTTATTTAATGTACTAAGTAATTCGTTGAAAGCTTTCATGTTAACATATATATATATCTGTGGACAATAACTTTTCTTGATTTGTGTGTTATATATGTTATTAATTTATTTAACGCGTCAAAAATAATAGAACTCGCTAATAAATATATATATATATATATATCGACATGTCTGATCATCCGAGCGCAGTCTTCGATGGAGCATGACATCCCGAGGCGGTTAAGGACCTGGTGTAGCTCAGAGGCGGAGATGAGGCCATTTTTGTCCTGATCGAAGGCATTGCGGATATCGGATGTGGAGGAAGACGAGCGACCGAGAGGGGAAGATGATGTCGCTACGTTGGGTGGAGTTCGTACATGAGATAAATGTGTGTGTGTGAGAGATAGAGAGAGAGAGAGGTCCTCTCACGAATGTGTGTGTGTGTGTGTGTGTGTGAGAGAGAGAGAGAGAGAGTTTTTTTAAAAACAGTTCTATGGCTAGCTAGATCGCCAATTATTTTCTTCCTTATTGTTATCTACACAAATTTCTCAATACAAAATGAAGAACCGCAGTTAAACATGTCATATTGCTGTGTTTTTGAAGTGTTCTTACTATTCAAAGTGGATCTTAATTTTTTTTTGGAAATATGAACCGTAAACGTTCCATCCTTTTTATTATTATTTTTAAACAAGTAATGCAACACAATCATTTTATAATGTTGAATGGGAAAAATTAGATGGTTCATCCTTTTAAGCAGTACGACCGCTTTTGCTCCACTCTCCTTTCTCAAATCTTAAAGATGATAGCAAAATTAAGGCTCTGAATGGGTAAACGGAACAAAGACAGTTCTTTCACAAGACGGAACGTCCGTAGTTATGACGCCATTCACGTATAATTGTGGAATCAAATGGTTTGATTATTAAAAGGAATAAAAAATAGTATTTATAAGTGCTACAGTAGATGCGGAGCAAATTCTTAAAGGAATTTGTTTATCTGTCTTGAATAGTAATTACGCTTCATATTTGCAGGGTTTCTCCCTTGTTTTATGCAGTTTTAATAAAAAAAAATTATTATTATTAATTTTTTACCTTTTAGTATATTACTTATATACTATTTATTTATTCATTTCATCATAACTAATAACTATATTTCTTACGTCCGATTCCAAATATTTTACTCAAGCCTAATTTAAACACACTAAAATAATGGAGTATTCCATCCACTAACACACTTCAAAAAACAATTATTGACTAGAAATTTTTGTCTATTAGTTCTTGAAATTAATTAATTATTGATTCTCTTCTCTCTTACTTTATGATTCTCATTTTATTTTTTTATACCACATTTAGAAAGTTTATATCCTCCCATTTGACATAATTATATTTTAAAGTAAATATTTGTATTTGTTATTTCTAAAATTAGAAACAATTTTGTTTACATTATTCAGATAATTATATTCTAAATATAATAGTAATTTTTAATTTAATTTAAATTATTATAAATATATACAATATTTTGGACCGCTTGTTATCCGCTTTCACCATTCAACATTATATTTTGAACCGCTGGATCCGCTTGATCCGCACTTGTTCCGCCTGATCCGCTTGATCCGCACTTGTTCCGCCTGATCCGCTTGAACCGCTTGATCCGCACCGCCTGATTCGCTTTCTCCATTCGAAGCCTAACTTCAACATCCGGATTTCATTTGTAAAGACGAACGTTGTAATTATTACGTTGATTAAGATATATTGTGAAAATTTAACAATAAGAAAACACATATACTAAAATATTTTGGGAGGGGTGATTTACGTTTTAAGTGTGGTATTATTAACGGCTAGTTCCGGCCATCGAAAAAAATTATGAGCCAAACGCTCGGAACTTCCAAATTCATAAATAAAAAAAACACACATATACCAACATTCAACTTTGATTGATTGAGAAAATATTTTAACTAATCATGTATTAGTGTTGGAGAAGGATCTCCCATAATGGATCTAAGGTGCTTTCTCAAAAGCTTATTATCTCTATAAGCAAGGAGATCCATTTAGCTTGAAATAGTCAAAAGGGTCAATGGTCAATGACATTTGAAGATGGTCAACGGTCATATTTCACCATTAATTTGGTGATTAATTCACCAATTAATGGCTGAGAATGAAGCATTAAAGGCCGAAGAAGTGGAAGACAAAAACGAGGTGAAGAATCTAGCCAAAAAGTACACCGGAGTCACTTACGGTCAAATGGGGATAAATGCTAATACGTCAATCAACCCTGCAATGACCAAAGACTTGTTCAAACCGATGATTAAAGACACCTGAACATAACGGATGTATCCTCTGAATTAAAGATCATTCATGGCGAATCAAGCGGAGTAAATAAAAACGACTCAGAGTATAAAAGCAAGGGCAAGGACAAGAAGCAAGGGGGCATCTGGATGGAGCAGTAGACATTAATACTAGATATTTTCTATATACAGCTCGGTTCTATAGGAGAAGTGGAGTTATCTTCTTCCTATGAGAACCTTTGGCGAAAATCCTTATTTTGTGAATAGGATTATTGTACTTAAACGAACTACGTTATAGCTTGATTCCAAAATGGGTACGTAGGCAATTCGAACTCCGAATGGAGCTACTACTATTATAAACACTTTTTCATCTTGTTTCTTTACTTCAGGATGAATTCTTATGTTCATTTCCTACTATATTTCACTCCGGAATCATTACAATTTTCCCATATTCGTCACCTAAATCTACTCTCAATCTTTTCACTTCGCGCTCTGATTTCAGATTCTTATTTATTGCTAAAAACCCATTCAATTCTGTTATATAAAGATAAGGCAAATCTTTCGATTATTCTTTATTTACAATTTTAACCATTATAATTCCAACTACAACAATTACATTATAATTTTTTTAGTAGGCTAAGCGAACCTTCTTTTCGTTAGCTTTAATTTAATCTACTACTAAGCTTTTTTGTTCTATGTTTATTTTCTTTCGTTTTCTTGTCTAAACTACTTCTAATTTTCTTTTTGTGGGGTTAAAAAAAAACATAGAGGTATGATTATAACCCCCGAAAGCATTGCAACCATTCACACTTCCTGCAATTTGTTGTTTTCTTTTGTTTTTTAATGACCCTTGTAAATAAAAGACAAGATAAGAAACATTTCCAACTTTTCACCGAAAAGCATAAGTAATAAACAGTACAATTAATTGACTTTTTACTATAATCACCTAGATATTGCTTTTCAATTACAAAACCAAAAGTACAAAAGGGAAAAAAAATATCGAGTCATTGCATTTATATAATTACTAGGATTTAATCCGCGTTAATTATAGCGTGAATAATTTTTTTTTAAAAATTGTTTTGAAATTTTAGAAAAATTGCTTTTATCTGAGTTTTATATTATGGTTAATTAATGATTATAGATAAAGTTGTCAATTCGTAATAATTTTTTTATTTAACCCATTTGCAATTGAATAAAATATTATTCGGGCCAACCTGCAAAAACCTATAATCTTGAAGGGTGAATTTAATAGATAGTCTTCAATATTCAATATCCTCAAAATTCATTTTCTAGCTATGGATAACTTAAAATTAGGTATTAAGAAAGAGAGAAAACAAAATTATCCCAAAAATATCGTTAACATTTTAGATAATTACACAAAATACCATTAGCACTATTCACCACCGGATAAAATAAAAACCGTTTGTGGTGTTAGTGGATAACATGTTAACTAATATGATATCTCAATAAGTTTATGGTTATCCGATAACTATAGAATGTTACCGTGCTAACAATAATATACGATACATATAACGTGATAACAATAATATATGATACTTGTAATATCTCGATAACTAATACAGAATATAAAATTATCATGTTAATCCAGTTATCATATCATAAATTATCATGTTCATCTAAACCCTAAACCCTTAACCAAAAACTCTAAACCCTAAACCCCCCCCCCCAAAACCGTATTACCTAAACTATGAACCCAAAACTAAAAACATATAGATTTGGCTTAAATGTTCATAATCACAAATAATCATGTTATTGTTATTCACTAAACCCTAAACCATTTACCATAACCTCTAAATCCTTAACCAAAAACCCTATAAAATAAATCCTACCTAAACCCCCAAACCTTATTATCTAAACTGTGAACCCAAAACTGAAAACATATAGATTTGGCTTAAATGTTCGTAATCATAGATAATCATGTTATTGTTATTGAATAATATATGTATTACGATAATACATATATTATAATAACAATTAACCGCTTATGGATGAGAATGCAATGCAAGTTATTATCAAAAAAAAAATTGCATAGAAGCCAAATTGTCATCTTCTTTGACAACAATATTGACGAATAGTGGACCAAACCAAAAAACTAATTTGAGATTATTAAAGACTATCGATTGATATTTCTCATGATTATAACCCCCAAAAGCAATTCAACCATTCACACTTCCTGCAAGTTTTTGTTTTTGTTTTTCAAATAACCCGTGTAAATAAAAGACAAGATAAGAAACCTTTCAAACTTTTCACCGAAAAGCATAAGTAATAAACAGCACATTTAATTGACTTTTTACTCTAATCACCTATATTTGCTTTTCAATTACAAAACAAAAAGTGCAAAAGTGAATAAATATTCAGAGTAATTATATACATATATTGACATAGTAATATACCATTTATTTACGTAATAAAAATGTAATTTTTATTATTCATAACATTTATTAAATTGTTCTATTTTTTTTTATAATGATGACTCTGGTATAAATAATTCATGTGTTTAAAGTATATATATAGTTAGAAAGATAGAAAATTATTAGTCTAAAAAATTTAACTTCTTAACATTTCGTAATTATTAAACAGTTTCTTCAACTAAAATGTTTTTCGTTATTCTATTATCCCGCATTTTTCTTACATCTATTCTATTATTCCATCATTCTAATATTAACATGATATATCAATAATCAGTTAAACAAATTAAATAATCATTGATAGTTTGATACTCCCTTCGTTTCTTTTTATAAGTAGTTTTGGTTAAAAACACAAACTATTAAGAAACTCATCTTTTACAAAAAAATATCATTTAATATATAAAATAAAAATAATTCAGCCAATCATAAAAAAAACTGCTGAATATTATTGGCCACACAGTATTCGATAAAGGTAAAAGTTGCATAGAAACATGAAAACAACTTATATTGTGAAACAAAACAAAATCTCTAAAACTATTTATAAAAAGAAACGGAGGGAGTACATTTTAAATACATTTAACTATTAATACCACATGTGACAAAATAAAACAAAATATTTATACCATAAAATTACTGGTGAAATGAGGTCATGTACTCAATACTCATAGTCTCAAACTACCTATAGTAAGCGGGATTAGTGTCTTAATTCCCGGAAGATAAAGTTTTTATTAAGAAAAAGTGATGATTACGCTTTAATTCATGAATTCTTGTGAATTTTGTACTCATTCCATCGCACAATCTTTCATATTGTAAAGGCAGACAGAGAGAAAGAGAGAGAGACACAGAGAGCATTTGCAGCCGACAGAAGGAACATTTTTGGTAGAAACACAAAAGCACATTTGCAGGTCTTTGCGATAACATTGGATTGCTAAATTGTCTGATAAGAAACAGCAAAACCAAAAAAAAAAAAAAAAAGTTTGGAACTTTTTCGGAAGAAGAGATCTAATGGGTGTTGTTAGTATTCCTGAGTCGAAGCAAAGTGTTTCTGGGAAAAGAGCATTTCGTCCAGGTTCCAGCATCAGACACACTCCTCAATGGTACTCATCTCTCACTTTCTTTTCACTTTCTTTCAGAAACAAACAAGTAAAACCTACAAAGATTCAACATTTTTGGCTTATGGGTCCTCTAAAGATGACAACTTTCACCAAGTCTTTTGCACAAAACCTATGTTTTGTGTGTGTGTTTCCAGGCCGGTCTCAGACGTAACGAGTGACTTAACCATAGAAGTCGGCTCTGCAAGCTTTTCTCTTCACAAGGTAACCGAAATTCAAACTAAACTCGTGAATGGGAAGACAGAAATTCCTTAATACAAAACAATTCTCTGTTTTGCAGTTTCCTCTTGTGTCTCGGAGTGGAAGAATTAGGAAACTTCTTCTGGATTCGAAAGATACGAAAAACGCTTATCACCTGAACCTACCTGCAGTTCCCGGCGGCTCAGAGGCGTTTGAGCTCGCTGCAAAATTCTGCTACGGCATCGTCGTCCAGTTCACGTCGTCGAACATCGCGGCGTTGAGATGCGTGGCTTATTACCTGGAGATGACAGAGGAGTTGTCGGAGAAGAATCTCGAGGCTAGAACAGAGGCTTATCTTAAAGACTCGATCTTTAATGACATCTCGAACTCGATCACCGTTCTTCACTCCATAGAGAAGCTATTGCCTGTAGCTGAAGAGGTTACCCTCGTCGGGAGGCTCGTGAATGCGATCGCTGTAAACGCTTGCAAAGAACAGCTCGTGTCTGGTCTGCTCAAGCTTGATCAGAAATTCGGCTGCGTCGGGAGATTGGCGCCGGAGATGGAGAAACCCTCTGACTGGTGGGGAAGGTCTCTGCCCATCCTCAAGCTCGATTTCTTCCAGAGAGTCGTCTCCGCCATGAAATCCAAAGGTCTTAACCATGAGATCATCAGCGAGATCCTTATGAGCTACGCTCGGAAGTCACTGCAAATCATCAGAGAACCGAATCTCGTCAAAGGAAATGGGATTCTTGATTCGGATCTGCAGAAGAAACAACGAAACATCCTCGAAGCGATCGTGGGGCTCCTCCCGACGCAGGCGAACAAAAGCTCGATCCCGATCTCGTTCCTATCAAGCTTGTTGAAGACAGCTATAGGATCTGCGACCTCCGTCTCTTGCAGATCGGATCTGGAGAGAAGGATAAGCCACCAGCTGGACCAAGCGATCCTTGAAGACATCCTGATTCCGGCGAGCATCGGCGGCGCCATGTACGACACCGACTCGGTGCAGAGAATATTCTCCATGTTCCTGAATCTCGACGAGTGCGAGTACGAAGACGACGGTGGAGATGTGGTGGACGAGAGCGAGATGGCTATGTACGATTTCGAAGGGCCTGAGTCTCCGAAACAGAGCTCCATCTTCAAGGTGTCGAAGCTGATGGATAGTTATATAGCTGAGGTAGCTCTCGACTCGAACCTCCCTCCCTCCAAGTTCTTAGCTCTCGCTGAGCTTCTCCCGGACCATGCCCGTGTCATCTGCGATGGCCTTTACCGAGCCATTGATATCTTCCTCAAGGTAAATCAAAAGCTAGAGCATCTCACTTTTTTTCTTATGATTTTTTATTTGGTTTTTTTTTTTGGGTTGAATTAGGTTCATCCCAACATGAAAGATTCAGAGCGTTACCGTCTCTGCAAGACAATCAGCTGCCAGAAACTGTCTCAAGACGCAAGCAGCCACGCGGCACAGAACGAGAGACTTCCCATCCAGATCGCGGTTCAAGTCTTGTTCTACGAACAGACGCGGCTCAAGAACACGATGATCAGCGGCGGCGGTAGCGGCGCAGGCGGTTCGAGTCAGAGCCAGTTCTTCTTGTTCCCGGGACAGTTTCCGAACCGTTCGGGAAGCGGGATGGCAAGCGGGGCGATCTCGCCGCGGGACAACTACGCATCGGTGAGAAGAGAGAATAGAGAGCTTAGGCTGGAGGTGGCGAGGATGAGGATGAGGCTGACTGATCTCGAGAAGGATCATGTTTCGATGAAGAGAGAATTCGTGAAGCCGAGCCCGAGAACGCGTTATGGACTGTTTAGGAAGCTCTCTAGAGGTTTGAACAAGGTGAACGCAATCGTGTTGAGATTAAGGAGCAGCCAAAGTGTTGCCAGTAACGGTAAGCATACAGAGGAAAAGACAAATTCGGAGAGACGATTTATGTTTCAGAAGAGAAGATGTCACTCTGTTTCTTGAATTTGTAGTTTTTGATGCTTTTGTGGTAGTTTTAAGTGGAGAGTGAAGTTACTGTGTAAATTTGTAATTTATAAATTGTATAGGGAGAGAGTTGATCATAGTTTTTTGGTCTTGTTGAGACAAGCTCTTCTGAATCATTTCTTCAAGTGGAATGAGTAGCAGTAACCTTCATTGATGATGGATCAAGATTCAAGACCAAAAAGAAGAAAAAAAAAAACTAAACCAATTTTCAGCTCTCTTGCTTTTTTCTCAAACCCCATATTAGCGCAATGGTGCAAGTTGGTTCTTGAGCTGGAGACCACCGATCTGAAACTACCCATCTCAAAGCGATTTCGATCGGTCCAAAGTTTTGAGTAATGTTAACTTACATGTTAATGAAATTCAAAATGCTCGGATAGTCATAATGTTAACTTACAAAGGATCAAAATTAGGCATGGGCATTCGGGTATTCGGTTCGATTCCGGGTCTTTCGGATAAAAGGACTTTGGATCCATATAGGAAACGATTGGGTTTCGGTTCGGTTCCAATCGGTTCCGGGTTTTTCGGGTCTTAATTTTGAGAACGATAAATACCCAATTTTTTTTGGATATAGTTCGATTCAGGTATTTTTTTACCCAAAATATCCAAAATAAACCCGAAAATCCAAAAATATACTTGAAATATCCAAAATACTCTAAAAATTAACTAATATTTGTGGGTATATAATTATACTTCGGATATTTCGGGTACCCGATCGATTCTCGGTTCGGTTCCGGTTTGATTTTGGTTCTTCCGGTATAAGAGTTTAGGATCCATCAGATATTTTTATAGGTTTCGATTCAGGTTCGGTTCCTCCTAATCGGTTCGGTTCCGGTTCGGTTCTTCGGTTCCGGATATTTTGCCCAGGCCTAATCAAAATCATCAATTGTATAGGGAAAACGAAGCAAAACATAAACAACGACCTCTCTTTCTCTCTATCTAGCTCTCGATCAAAAAGGGAGTGCATTTATCAAATCAAATGAGTCATACCTAAAATGGAGAATATATATTGTCGAAGAATAGTAACCAAAATATATTTGAACCTACCCATATACTTTAGACACAAAAGGGTTATTGTTTGGCCACTATCTAGAGTTTTGTAACTTTTGACAGAATTGGGACCCCTTCAATTTATAAATGTTTGGGACCTAAAGCAAATGTTTTTTCCATAAAGCGAAGCACGCCCCCTGAAAATGCAACGTGTTGCTGCTTGATGTTCTTGAATTTTCCACCGGCCTGATGCTTCATCGATGGGCCCTAGACAAGTTGGACATATCCTCAGCCACTCTGCTAATCTCCCCCAAATCCACTACTTGCCATCCCATTTGACCATCGGTTTAGGAATTTAGAATTAAGTAGATCAATTGAGGGTGTGATTCATAAGTTCATAACCATGTTTGATTAGGGAATGAAACAAATAAAATAGAATGATTATCATAATATTATTTAGGAAGACATTTTTAAAAATGAATTTTTTTTTTTGTAAGTTATTACANATAATTGAAATAGGAAATGATATAATAGTCTATTAAAAGTATTGATTAGAATATGAAAAGTATATATTTTGCATTAAAGATTTTATTTATTATTTAATCTCTTAATTATTTTTATACTATATATTTTAAAATAATAATTGATTCATATATATTCAAAGAAAGAAAAAAATATTCAAAATTTTGCTATATTTTTCACTATAATTTATTATATTTTATTTGAATATATATCAAAACAAATGTTGAAAAATATTTTACTAATTTTATAAAAAAGTTAGCCACAAAAAAACTATTTTTTTAAGAGTTCGTAGACTAACCACAAAAACTAAAGTCATTTTTTTTTGTCGAACTAAAGTCATTTAACGGTGCATATTAGAGTTATATTTTCAAGATTATAAGTTTTTGCGGGTTAGCCCGAATAATATTTTAGTTCACTGCAAAACGGGTTAAATAGAAAAATTATTACAAATTGACAGTTTTATTTATAATCTTTAGTTAACTATGTTGTAAAATTCAGATAAAAGCAATTTTTAAAAATTTCAAAATAATTTCTTTTAAAAAAATTACTCCGCGCTGTAATTAGCGCGGGTTAAATCTTAGTATCAGATTTTATTATTAGCACGTTACAAATATCATATATTATTGTTAGGACGTTCACATGCTATATGATAATTGGGTTAACATGATAAACATAAACTTATCGCGATAACATACTAATTAGCATGTTAACCAAATAGTTATTCACTAAAAACCAAAGACGGTTTTAGGTTATCTACGAATATTATCTGGATTTTACTATGTTAGCATGTTATAAATATCAAATATTATTGTCAGCACGTTACAAGTACTAAATATTATTGTTAGCACGATAACATACTATCTAATAATTGGGTTAACACGATAAATATAAACTTATCGCGATAATAAAAGATAAACATAAATTTATCGAGATAATATATTAATTAAAAAGTCAACCAAATAGTTATCCACTAAAAACTACATACACCTTTTATGATATCCGGTGATGAATAGTGATTCCGACTCTGTATTACCAGTATCACCGGTGTATTTCGTCGGAGAAACAGTTTACATATCAATGACTTTTTATGTAATAAAAAGAAAAGAAAATTACTTTTTTGGGTTTACAAAAAAAATTCTCTGCTATTTATTTAATTTTAAATTATCCATTACTAGATAACAAATTAATTGGTTATCTATTAATATTCATTAAATTCACTCATAAATCTTTAGGCGACTTTTCCGGAAATAGGAACATGGAAATCACTTAGATGCGGTGTATAGATGCGACTCGAAGCATAGGGAAGATAAAGCAGAAAAGAGGACACAATGTTAGTTTTAATCGCGTTTGTCTAAAGACTCTTTGGGTTTGGAGATTATTCTTTCCGCAACAATTAATTAGTGACACGGATAAACCAATCTAAAACTTCCATTTGATCATTTAGATGTTCATATTTCATATTGAAAAAAAAACATGTTACAAAAAAAATCATCCGCCCGGAATTGAATGGCGAAGATCAGAGCGTATTTTAGTCGGAGAAAACAAAATATGATCCGACACTGCATTAACGCATTTAAAATCATCATCATCGTCAATAAGATGGAAGTAAAATTAACTAATTAAGTTTTCATATGTGTATATGTAGACTTTGATGTTATTAAATTAAAGTTATTGGGATGATTCTCTATGTTTTGGAGGAACACATATTCTTATGTTTATTTTCTAAGACATGAGCATCGATATAAAATGAGAGGAAACTAATTATGCTCATTGTACAAACAATGAATTAAGTAAGCTCACATGGCTTTTTAAATTAGCCTAGTTACTCAAGAACTCAAATCACAATGATCTCTTTGCTAGTACGAGTTTCAAATGAGTAAACATGTTTATTGTGCACACAACATATATATAATAATTTGGTCAAGTAGTAGATGATGCAATGGCTTAAAGAGGGAACATGCGGTGAATAACACTACCGGTTGATTCAGCTACACTGGTTTGATTTTCTGTAGATTCAACCGGTAATATCCAATCAAATCGATGCACTAAGTTAGCCAAAACCACCTCATTCAACACCGCAGCAAATGATATGGCTGGGCAAATCCTTCTCCCTGCTCCAAATGGGATCAGCTCAAAATTCTGACCTCGGAAATCAACAGAAGAATCTAAATGCCTCTCCGGCCTAAACTCCTCCGCGTCTGGTCCCCATGTTGCAGCCTCTCTCCCAATCGCCCAAGCATTGATGATAACTTGTGTACCGGCAGGTATGTGGTAATCTCTTAATCTGACATCTTGTGTTGATTTGTGAGGGACCGTCAATGGAAGTGGAGGATCCTGCACAACTCTCTCTAAGAACTCATCAAAATCATTCCTATCTCCGTTGCCATCAACATGATCCTGCACAACTCTCTCTAAGAACTCATCAAAATCATTTCCAGTCTTTTCTAGTTGACCATCCAAACCGCGGATCCTATCAATCCACGCAAGCCACGGTATGTAACTCCCTACACTAAACACCCCCAACAGCCTCGTGAGACTGTGTATTAACTCCTTAAAATCATTGCCAGGTCCGTATTTCCGCCCTAGAGCAACTCTACATATCACATCGTTTGTTAAACTGGCCAAAAGCTCGCTTAGATTCACCCGCAAAGAACTTGATTTTCGGATCTTTTCCATCATTAGACTCATCTCTTCTTCTCTCACGTCTCGATAGGACCGTACCATTTTATTGCTGAGGAGATGTAGGACACACACACTCTTCATTTGTCTCCAATACTCTCCATAAGGAGCTGAGGCCACATCACGCCCGTCGTAAAGAAGCTTTTCAAAGATTTTAGACCGTGGACGGCTCGCAAAAACTCGGTCGTGCGTCTTCAAAACATCTCGAGCTGCGTCCGCGGAAGAGACTACAAGAACGGGGACGCTGCCAAAGTGAAGGAGCATGAGTGGACCGTAACGGTGGCTGAGAGAGCATAGTGATCGGTGAGGGTAGCGGCCGAGCTGATGAAGGTTTCCAATTAACGGAAATCTCGGTGGTGACGTCGGTGTGTTGCTTTTCTTCCCTGTCGTCTGTTTTTTAAGAAGAGAATGTTAATGAAGATGATTGACCATAAGAAAAGTCTCATGATCATCATTTGCACCTCTGGATTCTTTGAGTTCTTCAAGATTTTTTCTTGTGAAGAGGTTTTAATATATTTGTGATCTTTTGGACTGATAAATATACAAGGCAAGTTTCTCCACGGTGCATAGAGTAAGTCCACTTAATCTCTTGGACATATGTTCCCTGTCTTTTTTCTTAAAATGTTTGGTTATTCGAAAAGAATTCATGCTCCATGTCTGGTTTTTCTTGTGAAAAGTCTTTTGCAATTCTGTGACTTCTTCTTTTGGACTTTTTTTTTTTTTTTTTGCGAAATTGTAAATGTCATTAGGAATGAAGGTTTGGGGTTAATACATAGAATGTAAAACTACCTAAAAAAACTTGAAGCCTTGGCAAAAAGAAATAAAAAAACAAGGCTACAACAAAATGTGATAAGAACAAGAAAACAACTCAGTTAATCCATAGTTCCATTATGTCACGACAACGCTTCATCTGTCTTCTAGCGGTGATGGAATTTCGGACCAGCCGATCAATTTCTTTAAAAATAGAAGCTGCTGGGATGGATTGCAGATTGTGGATGATATCGTTTCGTTGCCTCCAGATGCTAAACACTGCCGCATGTGCCGTCAATCTCCTGAGCACTCTCGGTGCTCTTCTCGTTGAATGTTTACCAGCTAATTTTGTCAACACTAACAATTCTGTTCGGTGGAGAAAAGTAATTTGAAGTGCGTACCACTTTTTGTGAACAATTTAACTAATGGAATACCATGAGATTTTTTTTTTTTTAAACATAATTAGATTTGAATTGTATACTACTAAGTACTAATGATCATAATTGTATTTTTATTTTTTGTATTGCGGAAACTGAAGAATACGAATTATAAGAAGTATAAATACATGTAATTAAACTAGGACTTAATTCGCGCTATAATTAGTATGGGATAATTTTTTTTAAAGAAATTATTTTGAAATTTAACAAAAAATTACTTTATTTAAATTTTATAATATGTTTAATTCATGATTATAGATAAAGTTATCAAACAGTATAATTTGTCTATTTAACTCATTTTACAATGAACTAGAATATTATTTGGGATAACCCGTAAAACCTATAATCTTGAAAACATAACTCTATTATGCACCGTTTAATGACTCTAGTTTTGTGGTTAGTTCACGAACTCTTAAAAAAATCAATTTTCTTGTGTATAACTTTTTATAAAATTAGTAAAATACTTTTCAACTTTTATTTTGATATAAATTCGAATAAAATATAATAAACTATAGTGAAAAATATATCAAGATTTCGAATAGATTTTTTCTGTGAATATATATGGATTGATTATTTTTAAAAAATATATACATATAACATCTTTAATGCAAAATAAATATTTTCCATATTCTTATCACTAATTGTAAAAGACAATTATATCATTTCCTATTTTAATTATTCTTTGTTATTTGTAATGGCATTTCATGTAATAATTTATAAAAAAAAGTTCATTTTCAAAAATATATTTTTAAATAATTTTATAGAGATAGTTGCATTTCATCCAGGCTGATCATAGTTTAACTGTCATTGGCTGCCCTCTTTGGGGATATATGGTTAATAAAAAGATATGACGTACATATCTCTATAATATTATTTAAGAAAATATTTTTGAAAATGAACTTTGTTTTGTAAGTTGTTACATAGAATGCCATTACAAATAGGAAATTATAATTGAAATAAGAAAGGATATATTTATCTTTTAAAATTATTGATGAGAATATGGAAAATATTTATTTCCCATTAAAAAATTATTTACTATTTAGTTTCTTAATTATTATGATATTATTAAATAATAATCAATCCATACATATTCAAAGAAAAATATATTTAAAATCTTGCAATATTTTCCACTATAATTATTATAAAATATTTTACTAATTTTATAAAGAGTTAGACACGAGCAAATTGATTTTTTTAAGAGTTTGCGGACTTGCCACAGAAATCATAGTCATTAAGTTGTGCATATTAGAGTTATGTTTTCAAGATTATAGATTTTTGCGGGTTAGCCCGGATAATATAATAGTTTATTACAAAACGGGTTAACTAGACATGTTAGTCCAGGTTGGCAGTTCTATTTATAATCATTATATAAATATATTTTAAAATTCAAATAAAAACAAATTTTCTTAAATTTCAAACAATTTTTAAACGAAAATTATCTCGGGCTATATAACTAGCGCGGGTTGAATCCTAATTTGGATTAGGAAGGAACAAACATAGACCACAATAGATTAAAAAACTTGGTATGGTCCAAAAAAAATGGTCTGGTTGGCAATGCTTCGTGTAATTTTAAATATATTGTTTACCAGTATGAACCGATATGTTTTGAAGAAAATCAAAACATAATTAACAAAACTGAAAATCGAAAACTTGGGGAAACAAAAAGTAGAGAACTATGATTTACGGGTGAAACTATTATCTGGAATTCAATATCCGATCCGAGATCCGCTTCGAAAATTCAGATATATGAGAGGGTTGGATCCGGATCCGGATAGTAAAATCTTGTATCCGTCAAAACCGGATCCAGATAGTTAAATTATAAGGTCCGGGTACTTTAAATATATTAAAAATTGTCATTTATTAATATATATATATAAATAAATTATTTAAATATTTTTTTTAAAAAAATTACAAAATATTATATAAATTTTTAATTTTATCATTATTTTAAATATTTTATTATTTTTTACGGATCCAGATCCGGATATCCGCGGATATCTTAATATCTAGACGGATGTCCGGAAGTCCCGGATCTGGATAATTAAAACTCGGATCCGGCGGATCTAGATACAGATCTAAATATCCCAAAATTTCTCGGATATTCGATCTATCCTACCGCTACTATGATTGTTGGTGTCTCGCATACAAATTCGGGCTGAAAAGGCCAACTAAAACGGAGAGAGAGATTAATGAGGAAAGGCTCATTCGTACTGAGATACGACCGATAAGCGCACGTCCGAACCCCCGCGCAAGCCCATCGTCATAGTCAGCTAAAAGACTGTGACTTAAGGAAGAAGAAAAATACTTTTATCAACAACAAAAAATAATATATATATACGGAGTCTTTTGTTCACTATTCATAACGAGTTCTTCCTGATTCTGTTACAATCTTTGTACTTAGATTCACTCTCTGGCTCTCTCTGTCACTCACTTTTATCAAGGAATAAGAAACATAGCAAGAAATAAAACACACACGTTTGTTTACCCTGTTCAATCTAATCGGTGTGATTAGACCTACGTCCGGGGCCAGATCAACTCTGACAATCCACTAGATAAGAAGGATATTACAGCTCAAGAACCATAAGCAAGAGTACAAGTCTCAAAATGAACAAGATGAGTATGTCTATCAGCTTAAGGGAGAAGAAGGTGAGATCGTGTATTTATACACTCTCAAAAGTAAAGCCTCCATCGCGAGTAGAGTCTTCTAAAAAAACCTTATCCCCTTTTCTGATAAATCTCTGCAAACCACAAAACCAGCTTCAATCAACTTCGGTTCAGCATCAGACCGATCTTTGAACAGAAATTGAATCATAAAGCTTTCCCTCAACAATCTCCACATTGATTCAAGTTTCTTCCTTCTCCTTCTCTTTAGTGAACTGTACTTACTTCGAGTTTAACCTCTGACATTAGATGATTTCCATCTTTCAGCCGATCAACTTTAGAAGCTCTAAAGCTGATCTGAATTTGGTAACAGGGATAGACTTGGTGAGAATATCCGCAGGATTTCTAGAAGTATGAATCTTAAGACCTTCAACCTCCCCTGATTCAGTTACTTCCCTGATGTAGTTGTACTTCACATCCACATGCTTGGTTCTCTCATGATACATATTGTTTTTAGACAAGCAGATTGCTGACTGTGAATCACACCAAATCAGTCCCTTCTCAGGTTAAAATCCCATATCTTT
The DNA here is from genome assembly GCA_002933935.1 of Eutrema yunnanense. Classification (NCBI taxonomy): domain Eukaryota; kingdom Viridiplantae; phylum Streptophyta; class Magnoliopsida; order Brassicales; family Brassicaceae; genus Eutrema; species Eutrema yunnanense. The sequence goes on along the minus strand of PKML01044848.1, from coordinate 94,115 downwards.
CAACAGACCTTTGATCCAGATTGCTTCTTTTGCAGACTCATGCAATGCAATATATTCAGCCTCTGTAGTAGATAAAGCTACAACTGGTTGTAGTACCGACCTCCAGCTTATAGTGTTACCTCCTACTGTGAACACATACCCATTAATTGATCTTCTCCTGTCAATATCTACTGCAAAATCAGAATCACAGAAGCCTTGAACACTAAAATCTTTATCTTCTATGTAGACAAGATTCAGGTCTAATGATCCTTTGATGTACCTTAACATCCATTTGGCTGCTTCCCAATGCATAACCCCTGGCTTACTCATAAATCTGCTTATTAGTCCCACGGCATATGCTATATCGGGTCTTGTTCCAACCACAGCGTACATCAAACTCCCAACAACACTTGAGTATGGAACTCTTTCTGTGTCAACACATTCTGCAATGTCTTGGACAGAAGATAACTTGAAGTGTGCACCCATTGGAGTAGTAGTAGACTTTGCATCACTCATATTGAACCTCTTCAGCACTTTCTTCAAGTAATTTCTCTGAGACAAATACATAACCCCTTCTTTTCTGTCTCTCTTAATGTCAATCCCGAGAATCCTACTAGCCGCTCCCATGTCCTTCATTTCAAATTCCAGGTTGAGCACTTCCTTTACTTTGTTGATCTCAGTCATTTCTTTAGCTGCTAACAGTATATCATCAACATATAACAGCAAATAGATGTAGCCTTGATCAACTTACTTCACATATACACATGAATCATGCTCGCTTCGTTTGAAATCTGATCAGACATGAACTTATCAAATCTCTTTTTCCACTGTCTTGGTGATTGCTTAAGACTGTAAAGAGATTTCTTTAATAACCAGACCTGATCTTTCCCTTTGTTTGTCTCAAATCCCTCAAGCTGCTCCATATACAGTTCCTTGTCAAGATCCTCATACTACAAGAAAACACAGTTTTTGTGACTATTTTTTGCGACTACTTCTTTTAGTCACAAAAAAGAGGGACGATATTGTGACTGATTTGCGACTACTGATAATGCAGAGGCGTAATAATCACAAATTACCGACTAAAAAAAAGTCAGACAATAGTCACTTATTTGCGACTGTTTAAGGACTTGCAAAAATAGTCCTAAATTTGTGACTGATTTGCTTCGGTTTAGCAACTCCACTCGATTTTATTTAAATAAACATCAAATAATATACCAAAAAAATTCGAAACCCTAATTCTAAACCCTAAACCATCAAATAATATACAAAAACATCAAATAAATAAACATCAAATAATATACAAAAAAATTATACACTTACAATTTTTAAAATATAATCATTTTATAAATCCTAAATTATAAACCCTAAACCTCTAACCCTTAATCATAAAATCTAAATTTTAAATTGTAAAATATTTTTTTGAACAACTATATACCCAAAATCATTGTAAATTGATATTCAAACCTTATATGTTCTTAAAGTTTAGGGTTTAAGGTAACATGTACACTAATTTGCAAACCCAGTTTTTGTGACTAATTTGCGACTAATTTTAAATAGTAGTCACAAAATAATCCTAAATTCTAAACCCTAAATCTCTAACCCTTAATCATAAACTCTAAATCTTAAATTGTAAACTAGATCTTACACATAAACATCAAATAATATATAAAAAAATATAACACTTACAGAAATTTCAATCATAACATGTACTAAGTGTTACATGTGTTTTATAAAGAATGATTTTGAAAGATAAAAAATTTCTCAAAATTTAATTATTTTTATGTTTTAACATATTTTTGAACTGATATATACAAAAAATCATTGTAAAATCATATTCAAACCTTTTAGGTTCTTAAGGTTTAGGGTTTAGGGTAAAAGTTTTTTATTGTCACAAAATAGTCACAAATTTACGACTATTTAGCAACTCCAGTCGATTTTTTAAATAATAGTCACAAAATAGTTTCAAATTTGCGACTAATTTGCGACAAAATATCAAAAACAATAAAAACTTCTCATTGACTAGTTTATTGAGACAAGGATTGAGATTCTCCACCGTTGATTGGTTTAATCCAACGGTGGAGGATCTTTTTTTTTTAATTGAGTTTATCTTCTCTATCTCCTTCCTGCGATTTTCTTATATTCAACATCTAACTTTTTTGTTTTCCTCTCTATATCATCTTTTTCGATCTAACTATTTTTTTTGTTTCCAGATGCTCACCGCCGGCAAGGCGGTCGTGTGGTTGGTCTGAGGAAGACGCGGCAGTCGTGTGGTTGGTCTGAGGAGGAGGCGGCGGTCGTGTGGTTGGTCCGAGGAGGAGGCGGCGGTTTCTTCTTCTTCTTTTTCCAGATCCAGCCGCCGGAGACGAAGATGCAGGCGGAGGAGCAGATCGGCGCCGGCGAGGGAGAAGAAGATGCATGCGGAGGAGCTCGCCGGAGAGAGGAGAAGAAGATGCAGGCGGAGCAGCTCGCCTCTGTGAAGCCGCCGGAGAGAGAAGACGCTCGCCGCAGGCCGCCGGAGAGAGGAGCAGTTCGCCGGAGAGAGGAGCAGCTCGCCGGAGAGAGGAGCAACTCGACGGAGAGAAGCAGTTCGAGTCGGAGAGAGCAGATCGCGATCTGTGTTTATTTTTTTTTCTTTTTTTTTTTTAATTTTAATTTTGTAATTAATTAATTAATTTGATAAATGAAAATCTTTTATTTTGGAAATTTTTTTTTGTTTTTTTTTAAATTAATTTTTTACAAGTAATAGCAAATTAGTCTCTAAATTATGACTGATAATAGGTGTCACATATTAGTCGCAAAAAGAACAATTGTTTTGTGACTACTCTATTTAGCGACCAAATATTTACGACTACTTTTTTTAGTCGCAAATTAGTCATTTGCGACAATTTTGGGACTATTTTGGTGGTCGCAAAAACTGTGTTTTCTTGTAGTGCAATGTAACAAAGCTGTTTTAACATCCATTTGTTCCAGCTCTAAGTCTTGATTCACCACTGTTGACATTAAGATTCTGATAGAAACGTGCTTAACCACATGAGCAAATACCTCTTCATAATCTATGCCCTCTCTCTGTGAAAAACCTCTAGCAACGAGTCTAGCTTTGTAGCGTTCTGGTTCAACTCCTAGAATACATGGTTTCTTTACATATAACTATCTGCAACTGATAACCTTTCTATTCACATGCATGTCCACCACATCGAATGTTCCATTCTTTTTCAATGAACCCATCTCGTCCTGCATACCACTATTCCATTTCACCCAATCTGGAGATCTCTTTGCATCATGATAACATTGGGGCTCTTCTGTGTCCATATCCTCTGCAGATAATAATGCAATTGCTGCGAGACTAAAGTCTGAGTATTTAGCAGGTGGTACTGTGATTCTCCTTGCTCTATCTCTAGCCAATTGATAGCCAACTAAATCTTCAGTTTCATCTTCATCATGTGTCTCCTGATATTCTGCGATCTCTGTATCTGACTCACTTGAGCTTTCTGACACAGCTCCACCTTGAGAGTTATTTCCAATATTTCCAGAATCTTGAGATTCTTCTGGATTCAGTTCAACAGGTAGCCTAACAGTGACACCTCCACTTGATTCTCCAGCTTCTGGATTTCTGTCAATTGCTTGTATTTCTCTGTTGTTCAAATCTTTAAACACCTGATCCTCATGAAACACAATATTACGGCTGATAACACTCTTCTCAGCATCCAACAACCAGATTTTGTAGCCTTTGTGTCCTTGTGGATAGCTCAAGAAAATTCCTTTTAGAGCTCTCGGTTTCAGCTTACCTTGATCATGATGTACATATGCAACCGACCCAAATCTTCTGAGATGTTTGTAACCAGGTTTTCTGTTGAGCCACAACTCCTCTGGTACATTGTGATCTATGGCAGAACATGGTGATCTATTGATAAAATATGTGGCAGTAGATGCTGCTTCAGCCCAGAACTCTTCACCAAGCCCTGACTCATCCAGCAAGCATCTCACTTTCTCCATGATGGTTATGTTCATTCTCTCTGCAACACCATTTTGTTGTGGTGTATAGGTGCAAGTGTGATGCCTTTCTATGCCTTGTGACCTGCAATACTCATCGAACCTCAAGTTGCAAAATTTTAGGCCGTTATCCGTTCTCAAAATCTTCACCTTCTTGTTCATTTGATTCTCCACCAAATCTTTCCATTCACAGAACTTGTCAAATGTCTCATCTTTAGTTTTCAGGAACATCAACCAGACTTTACGTGTTTTGTCATCAATGATTGACAAAAAATATTGTTTACCTGACAAAGATGGAGTCACATTTGGAGAGCTCCACAAGTCTGCATGTATATAGCCAAGAGCATCTTCTGTTCTGTGTCTTCCCACATTGAAACTCAGCTTCTTGGACTTTCCCATAACACAATGCTCACAGAAGGGAAGTTCTTTTATATCCTTTTTCTCGATCAGCCCTTTACCAGTCAATATCCTCATATCGTTAACGCTGATATGACCCAGCCTACTATGCCAAAGAGATGTCTTATCCAACTGTTTTTCAACATTACAGCTCTCAGGTAAGACAGTTTCCCCATCTAGGAGGTAACGACCATTTGAGAGATTTCCTCGGAGTGCAGTCTTGTTGTTTTTGAAGTATTTAACCTTACCATCTCCACCTTCATGCTTAAACCCCAGCTTGTCTAGTGTCCCTGTAGAGATAAGGTTCCTTCTCAGATTTGGAACATATCGAACATTATGTAGTATCTTGATAGTTCCTCCATGAGTGTTAATTCTGATTGATCATTGTCCATGTGATTGTACTATGTGATCATCACCCAACAGAATCGTAGTACTTCCATTGTCTTGCAAATCAACAAACCAGTCTCTTCTAGACGTCATATGGGACGTACACCCAGAGTCCAACACCCAAACATCATGAGCCTTCTGATCATTCATGCTTAAAACCTCTGAGACAGTTAGTTTCTCTATAATAACCCCTGCTTTTCCCTGGCCGTCACTCTCGTACTTCTTCTTTCTTGCATAGCAGTCTTTCTTCATATGACCCTCTTTCTTACAGAATCAGCAAGTCGCTCTTGTCCTTGAACTTGACCGGCTTCCACTCCTTCCATGTGAACCCTTAGGAGCCTTTTTGACAGATCTTCCTCTTTCACTCGTATACAAACTTGTTGTAGGACTGTTGTAGTTCTTGGTTGCTTCTACAATCTCCCTTTCTCTAGATTTAACCGCTGATACAACCTCTTCCAATGTCAGTGATTATCTTCCATACTTCAGAGTATGCTTTAACTGATCATAACTTGTTGACAGAGACGTTAGAAGCAGGATAGCTTGAACTTCATCAGAAACTCTAACATCAAGATTACCCAGCTCTGCAACAATCTTGAGAAAATCATCTACGTTCTCATCAGCAGTCTGAGATTCATTCATCTTGAAAGTATAGAACTTAAGCTGCAAGTGAATCCGGTTTGGCAGAGTGCTCTCCATGTACAACCTGTTCATAGTAGACCACATCTCTGCAGCAGAAACACAATGCTCGATTTTTCTCAACACGTGATTACCCACGCTTGTTATAATCATTCCCATAGCTCTTTCAGATTTCTCTAGTTTTATTGGGTCATGAACTACCTTTGTCAAAGGTTCTGATGAAGCCTTCTCAGCACCCTCAACTGGTTGTTTCTCTTCGCTTCTTGTAAGCGGAACTTCCATCTCCATTTTGTGGTCTGTCACAATATCCTTCAAGCCATACATCCGAAAATGTGCCATCATCCTTGTTTTCCACATGGAAAAATCTCCCGAGCCGTCGAACTTCTCGACATCAACGCGGATACTTGTATACATCTCTGTAGACATGATCTAAGACAGAAAAGGTGTCGACTTTCTTCCAAAGCTTGAGTCTTTTATGATAAAGCTTGAATCTTTTGGGTAAAGTTCAAAGCTTTATAATAAAAACTCAACGTTTCGTCGTTAAAGATCCAAACTTTCTTCTGTTTTGATAAAGCTTGAATCTTTTCACGATATCTCCAAGAAAGCTTGAGTCTTTTCTTCAGTAACCCTGCTCTGATACCACTTTGTTACGATCTCTGTACTTAGATTCACTCTCTGGCTCTCTCTGTCACTCACTTTTATCAAGGAATAAGAAACAGAGCAAGAAATAAAACACACACGTTTGTTTACCCGGTTCAATCTAATCGGTGTGATTAGACCTACGTCCGGGGCCAGATCAACTCTGACAATCCACTAGATGAGAAAAATATTACAGTTCAAGAACCATGAGCAAGAGTACAAGTCTCAAAATGAACAAGATGAGTATGTCTATCAGCTTAAGGGAGAAGAAGGTGAGATCGTGTATTTATACACTCTCAAAAGTAAAGCCTCCATCGCGAGTAGAGTATTCTAAAAAATCTTATCTCCTTTTCTGATAAATCTCTGCAAACCACAAAATCAGCTTCAATCAACTTCGGTACAGCATCAGACCGATCTTTGAACAGAAATTGAATCATAATGCAGAAATTCCGTAAGAGAAAGACCTTGAAAGTTGACCGAGTAAGCAAAAATAATTGATTAAGATTAATTAAAATCACATAACAATAAATGATAATATAGGTAAGAAATAAAATAAAAACCAGATCTATGGCGCGAAAAAAGCAACGACCCACACCTCTGCCACGTGGCCTTGTCCAGTGGATCTGAGTGTCCAAAATTGAAGATGAGAGAGAGAGAACTATACACCATTATTACCAGTATTTGGAAACTAAGCAGGCTTAAGCTTGGTTTTAATGGCAGAAGAGAAGTCAATTAACAATTAAAAAATCAATTAATACTCTTAATAATCATAATGATAATTATCAGAAACTGCTTTTAAATTTTCTTCCCAAAGAAGAAAACACTCTTTTCTCTTTTGGCTAAGTTCTATCTTCTCTCAAGAAATTAAATCCTCTGTTTTTGACTCGCAAGAATGCGGCAAGACGAGGAAAATTCCGAGGAAGAATTCGTAGAGATTGATCCCACTGGTCGATATGGCAGAGTCTGTTCTTCTTTATTTTTATTTCCTTTCTAACCATTTCATTTATCCATTTAAATCTTTTTGATTCTAATCTTTTTTTCTGTTTCTCGTTTTTGCAGTATAATGAAGTTCTAGGCAAAGGAGCTTTCAAACAAGTGTATCCTTTTTTCAGAGATCTCTGTTATCTGTTATCACATGAATGCTCCAGAGACAAAATTGGTCTAGAGAAATTCTTTAATCAGAGAAATTCTCCAGATACAGAGCATTTGATCAACTCGAAGGAATCGAAGTGGCTTGGAACCAAGTTAAGCTAGACGATAAACTCTGTAGCTCGGAGGATTTAGATCGTCTTTACTCTGAGGTTCACTTACTCAAAACCCTCAAACACAAAAGCATCATCAAATTCTACACTTCTTGGATCGATCACCAACACATGACCATCAATCTCATCACTGAAGTCTTCACTTCCGGAAATCTTAGACAGTCAGATTCTCCTTTCTCAAATCTCAAATTGATCTATTCGTAATGTTTGATTATGTTCTAATGCGATTTAACGAGTTGCCTTTTGTGGATCTATTCGAATTTTCCGAGCTTTTAGGTACCGGAAGAAGCATAAGTGTGTTGATCTAAGAGCATTGAAGAAATGGTCAAGGCAGATTTTAGAAGGGCTTGTTTATCTTCATAGTCATGATCCTCCTGTTATCCATAGAGATCTAAAATGTGATAACATTTTCATTAATGGGAACCAAGGTGAGGTCAAAATCGGAGATCTTGGGCTAGCCGCGATTCTGCACCGAGCTCGCTCTGCTCATAGCGTCATTGGTGGGTTCTTTAAGCTTTGTTCATTCTCAAATTCAAAGTTTTTTTTCTGTGAAACTATGTATAATTATGTGTTTGGAATTTGTTAAGGAACTCCTGAATTTATGGCGCCGGAACTCTATGAAGAGGATTATAATGTACTTGTCGATATATATGCGTTCGGGATGTGTTTGCTTGAGCTTGTAACTTTCGAATACCCATATGTCGAATGCACAAATGCTGCTCAGATTTATAAGAAAGTTACATCGGTAAGTAACATTTTTCTCCATCTCAAATCCAATCAAGAAATAAGAATATGACCTTTTCATTTAGTCGGTCCATTTTTAATCAATGCTTATTAGGGAATCAAACCGGCCTCACTTGCGAAAGTGACTGATCTGCAAGTGAGAACATTCATAGAGAAGTGTATCGCAAAGGTCTCAGAACGCTTGTCGGCCAAGGAACTACTTGATGATCCTTTTCTGAAATGCTACAAGGAAAAGACCGAAATAGGCTCTCATAAAGGTAATCATATTTTTCGTTACTCATTTCATCTAAATTGGGTAGGAATTAGGATGGTATCATACGAAGTTTCATGGACTTCTATCTTAAAACCAATAGTTGCGACCTATAATTTTTATATACTATACCTATGATTTCTATCTCTTTTTCGATGTGAGATTTCTAACACGAAAATTCACTCGCGTTGCACTTTTAATCGATACAGAAAATGGGCGCAGTGGAAGAGAAATCGAAGATAAACTCTCAGATTCCGCGGTAGGTTTATTAACGGTAGAAGGCCAACGTAAAGACCTCAACACAATCTTCCTAAAACTACGTATCACCGATTCCAAAGGTTTCAATCTTTTTCGCTTTAAATGAAAACAAAAAAAAAATCTAAAATCTTCATATTAATATTAATATTATCATCATTGAATCTTGATAACTATAACATTTGTATACAGGTCAAATCCGTAATATTCACTTCCCATTTAACATAGAGACAGACACATCTTTCTCAGTCGCCATCGAAATGGTCGAGGAATTAGACCTAACCGATGATCAAGACATCTCAACGATCGCTAAAATGATCGACACAGAGATACATTCACACATTCCAGATTGGATTCCTTCTCGTCTCATTGGAGATGATTATTCACCAATACACAAATGTTTGTCTTCTCCTGAAACGCTGCTTTTAGATAGGTTTCCCTCAGGGAGAAAATTCTGGTCCTCTCCTAAAGCTGAAGCTGGAGATTCACGTTCACCATTCGCACAACGTTCTAGTTCTAAGCTTTCGTCATCACAAGGACCGATCAATGATGAAGACGTTGGGATTATAGTTGACAAACTTGAGTCTTTGTTGAGGAAACATAGAGAGGAGATTGAAGAGATGCAGAGAGATCAAGAACGTATTGTTACTGAATTTTTGAAAGAGTTTCCTCCTGAGATCTGTGAAGAGGCTTTGGTGAGATTGCAAGTTAAAGATTCCGACTACTTAATGTGTTAAACTCATTTGTTACATTACATTTCTCGTCAAACACAAAAATAATCAAACATTTGATTTTCTTTCTCATACTCTAAAACTAATTAAAACATTCTTGTTGTTGGTAAATGAATTAGGGACTAGACCCAAATATTTGGTATAAAGGGCTAAAAGCCCAATATTGAATAAGACCAACTTCAAAATATCTTCAGATAAAACGCAGCGTTTAAGAGGCTCTTAAACCCCCAATTTTCAGGAAATTGCATTTTTGCTTAAACCCTATTGTCACTGTATCTTCTTCGTTTCTGTCTGGTCGAAGCAGGAGCCATGTACAGATCAAAAACAGTCCTGACTTCTCTTCGAAAAGCTTACTCAAAGATCTCGACTCGGTCGTATCTAAGCCGATCTCAGGTGGGTTTTTCCTCAAACTCGTCTTCGCCATTCGATTCTCTTGCAATCCCTAGTCGATTTTCGTGGCAATTCCGCTCTTTTTCTTCAAAACCAGAGTCTATGCTTCGGTTAGTACTGGAAAATGATTGGTCCAGGGAAGTAGAGGAAGGATTGAGGAAACCGGATATGCCTTTAACCCACGAAACCGCAATCTACGTTCTTAGGAAATTAGATAAGCACCCAGAGAAAGCTATAAGCTTTCTCGATTGGGTTTTCAGAGAATCAGGGCTTAGTCCAAGTTCTCCACTTTATAGCACGATGTTGAGGATTTTAGTGCAGCAGAGATCCATGAAGCGATTTTGGATGACTCTGAGCGATATGAAACTAGGAGGGTTTTATATGGATGAGGAAACCTATAAGACCGTCTATAGTTTGCTTAATAAGGAGAGTTCGAAAGAGGATGCTGCGGCTGTGGCTCATTTCTACGAGAGAATGCTTAAGGAGAACGCAATGTCTGTTGTTGCAGATAATGTTTCTGCTGTTGTTTCAAAAGTGGATTGGAGTTGTGAGGTTGAGAGGGGGTTGCAGGAAATGAAACTCGCTTTGTCGGATAATTTTGTTATCAGGGTGTTGAAGGAACTAAGGGATCATCCCGTGAAAGCTTTGGCATTTTTCCATTGGGTCGGTGGTAGTTCTTCTGGTTATAAACACAGTACCATTACTTATAACGCAGCATTGAGGGTATTGGCCAGGCCTAGTTCGGTTGCAGAATTTTGGAGTGTTGTTGATGAGATGAAGGCCGCAGGGCACGAGGTGGATCTTGACACTTACATAAAGGTTTCAAGACAGTTTCAGAAATCTAGAATGATGACCGAGGCAGTTAAGCTTTACGAGTTTATGATGGATGGTCCGTTCAAGCCATCTATTCAAGATTGTAGTCTTCTGTTGAGGTCCTTATCGGCTGGTCCCAACCCTGATTTGGATTTGGTATTTCGGGTTTCAAGAAAATATGAATCAACGGGGAAGTCTCTCTCAAAGGCTGTTTATGATGGAATCCACAGGTCTTTAACCAGTGTAGGGAGATTTGACGAAGCCGAGGAAATCATGAAGGCTATGAGAGATGCGGGTTATGAGCCGGATAACATCACATACAGCCAACTCGTGTTTGGGCTTTGTAAAGCTAAGAGATTAGAAGAAGCACGTGCTGTCCTAGATCAAATGGAAGCGCAAGGATGTTTTCCCGATTTAAAAACTTGGACTATTCTGATCCAAGGGCACTGCAAAAACAATGAAGTGGATCAGGCGTTCGCGTGTTTTGCGAATATGCTAGAGAAAGGGTTTGATATCGACTCTGATCTGCTTGATGTCTTGGTAGATGGGTTTCTTAGCCAAAACAGGATCGAGGGTGCGTGCAAATTTCTTATGGAAATGGTGAGAAATGCCAATGTAAAGCCTTGGCAAAGCACTTACAAGGGTCTTATAGACAAGCTGCTTGAAATCAAGAAGGGCGAAGAGGCGCTAGATCTTCTTCAGATGATGAAGAAGCAAAATTACCCTGCTTATGCAGAACCTTTTGATGGATACCTTGCAAAGTTTGGGACTTTGGAAGACGCTAAGAAGTTCTTGGATGTGCTAAGCTCAAAGGATTCTCCTTCCTTTGCAGCCTTTTTTCATGTTATCGAAGCTTTCTACCGAGAAGGAAGACTCTCTGATGCGAAAAATCTTGTCTTCATATGTCCCCATCACTTTAAAACACACCCTAAAGTCACTGCACTCTTCGGTGCAGCTTGAGGTAAATCCTCAAACCTCTCTGGAGTTAGATTCTTTAACACTCATTTCCCGAATTATGTCGTTTCCTCTCGTCTACCTGTTTGCATGTTGCACGTGCCGCAGGGCTATGAAGATATAATGTAGTTTATACTTTATAGTAAGCTGATTTTGTAGGCTTTGTTGATGGAACTGAAGGATGTTGTGGGATTGTTCATAAACAGTTTGCATTTCTTTTTTCAAATTGTTGACCTCTCTCTGTCTCTTACTTGTTTTTCATTAGTGAAAGGAAATTTTGATTTTCATTCAGAGAATGCAGTCATTGGAATAACTTCTTCGCCTCCAATGTATTATTTTCTTAATTTCCAATAGAAGTGCTGAATATAAATTTGTGGAGAACCTCTGTTCGAATTTTCGTTTCATCATCGATGTGTTTTGGCAAAGAATTCGATGATGTGTGAATTTGTTGAATCCGTGTAATTATGCTTCGATTAATTTGATTTGGTGTTGCTCAAATCATGGTAGATTAGGACCAAAATAGGTTAAATTATAAGTATTATTTAAGACATATGATAAGAACTAGAGAGTAAATGAAGAGTCTTTCTCTTTGCTTTCATCTTTTTGATAGCAACTAAGTTATATATAGATCATAGAGAACAATTTTGTAAAGGAGCTCTGTGTATTTAATCTCAGATGTTTCTAAGTTGGAGTATTTGTTACTTGATTTAGAATGGAAATGCATTCAAATACTCATAACTGGTTATTTTGAGGAAGGGTGATTTTGCAATGCTAAATTTTTTTTTTTTTTTCAAAAAAAGTAAAAATGGTTTAGACTAGACGACAGAAAAATTCATAAAACTCTTATCCGAAGATTAACCTCCCCGACCTGACTGTCTTGGCCATGTGACGTTTATTGCAGAAATATGATAAGCTTATGTGTTTCTTCCTCACACATGGGACTGTCTGATTAATAGCTGAAAGAAGAAACATCATATACTTATATGTCACTTTATTTATCAGCCAAGAGTTTTGGTCTCAAAGACTTTTTTTTTCTTTGTTTGTTTTATAAATACATCAACTTATCATTGTCTCTTTTGCCACATCTTTCTGCGGTTGCATTTGCACATTGCATATACATTTTATGCAAAAAAATAAAAGACATTTTTATTCTTTATGTAAACCAAACCCCATAAAATTGTGTTTGAAACAATCAAAGTCTTAATAATCAGCCGGATAACATCGATGTAACTACGATGCATCACATCATCAATGGTCTATGTATCATACATGTCATCAATTTATGTAAACATTTGTAAACGATGATATGTTTTTTGATAACTAATAAATGTGATTTAGAAGGGAAAACGAAAATCAGCCGGATAACAAAAGTATGTCCATTTGTTTTCAACATTTAGGCGGTTAATCGAGGATTGATTAGTAGTGTTATTATTAGAGACGAAGAAAGTTTGTTAAAAAAGATGAAATGATTCTGTTATTGTTTTATTGATTAACAATTATTTACATTGGTTTCTCTTATATACCGGAGAGAATCTGGTTTACATCATACCAACATTTAATTATCTAGTTTACATAAACCATCTATACACTTATTTGTGTAGTGATTTGCTTAGGTGTCGCGGTCACAGCGAGTTTCGGCTGCGGAATGACGTTTATACCCTTTTTTTGAAAATCGATGGTTTATGTATTGTATTCTTATTCGTCTAGGTTTGATGATGTGTACAATCCACTTAAATTGTACCAATTTTCGAGTTTATGGTTATTATTATACAAAATCGCCAAGGTTAAAGACGGTTTATAGTATACTAAACCGTAAACGTTAGGGTTTTTAACCAATTTTTTGCAAAACAAGAAAAAAGGAAAAGCAGCTACTTTAACGTTTAAAAAAAAAAAAATTAAAACCCTATATGTTTTGCTATATATATAGACCACTTTTATTAACCTAAACTCCAAACCTTCAAGGTATCTCCTCTTCTCTCTTATATTACGTTTTAAGTTTTATTTTTTGGTGTTCATGCAAACCCTAAACCAATCTTCTTTATATCGTATAGATTTAATTTTTTATCGATCTTACTTTTATTATTGTTTGTTGTGTGCGTTCATTCTTTCATTATTTTTGTGGTCATATCGTTTAGGTTTTTTTTTGTTTTTGTTTATGCAAGGTATATCGTCTTTGATCTTTTCTATCCTAAGGAATTACCGTTTTCATCTTCTATTACCAATCTTTTATTAGCCGTAACGTTTTAGTTTTATTTTTCCTATGCAAGGTGTGTCCTCTTTGCTAGGTATCTCCTATCTTCTGTTAGCTTTATCACTCTGTTAGATCAATGTGCTATCTCTCTATGTGCATGGTGATTCATCTGACTTAGAAAAAGGTTATTCGGATTATACCATGCGTAAATTCCTATCTACAATATTCAAATTCTTAGATAACATTGTTTGATTTTATTATCACCTAAATTGTACAGATATTGCTTGCTTCCGATATGAGAATAACTACCATCCCTTACGTTCATACAATAGGATGTATGTCTTCTCAAATAATAAAGGTTTGAATAATCTCTGATCACTATTTGGTATATATCGACTTTGATGAATATCTAATCGAACTAATACTAATTCTTAGGTAGATTACTCTTAGCTCCAATAAATCCTTTTGAGGAAAACTCTATATTTAGTAGACTTGTCTTCTTTGATATAATAACGTTTTTACTTCTTAACAGTAAACATCCTCGGTGCTCCTCTGGAGTTAGCAACACATTCTCATTCTCGACGTTTTAGCGGTTCTAAAAGAAGCATCATAAACTCAGAAAGTAGTGACAATGAAACTACAAAGGATGAAGAATCTAACGGTGATGCTAATAATACCGATGATGATGATTTTATCTGTGATGATGATGATATAGAAGCTGAAGACATCAACGATGAATACAACCTCGATGATGAAGAGTATGCTGGTAGTGATGATTCTACCGATGGTTCTAGTGATGATGAAGATGATGATAGCGACACTGATAAAAATGACAATAGCATTGACGAAGACGATGATGGTGATAATTCTGACAATAAGGATGATGAGGATGGTGACTATGCTCCTTCTAGCACGGATGAAGATGTTGATTTGAGAGATGCTGGGCACAATGACGATGATGTTGTAGTATGTACTACAAAATTATCTTCAACATCTCCCCACTCAAGTAAGAAGGATAACAGAAATAACCTTCCTATTTCTAGGACACCTACAAAGTTTGAGAATGGTATTTTTGTTAAAGATATATCTAGGAAGACATCACAATGTCAAGACCTATTGAGTTCCGATTGGTTGGAGGGAAAAAAAAAATTATTGTTTGTATGTTGCTTATGTTTGTAAACATTAAAATTTGGATCGATCTTACTTTAATTATTGTTTGTATATTGCTTATGTTTGTAAACATTAAAATTTCACAAGTACCAGTTATTCTTATTTAAATGAAGTCAATAAATCTTATTCATAATCTTAATCTCATATTAGCGTTTAACATTTAAATATAATGGTTTAGGTGATGAAATAGTTTATTTAAGTGCCGATAGCATCGATCCTAATGAAAAAACAGTGGTCGGCGAAGCTGAAAAGGACCATTCTGATCCAGATTTGCCGAATGATATTGTCTACACACAAGAGTTCTTAAACAGCATCAAGATTTCCGGTTTACCAAATCACATATTGATTCTTAAAATTGGAGCCCCTATCATCTTGCTTCAAAATATCAACTCAAAAGGAAGCTTGTGTAATGGGACGCGGTTAATTGTCACCCAATTGGCTAATCATGTGATACAAGCGAGAGTCATAACAGGTAAACCAAATGTTGATGTTGATGAGAGGGTCTTAATTCCAAGAATGTTTGTCACCCCTGCAGATACAAGATTACCTTTCAAGATGAGGCGAAGACAATTTCCCGTATCTCTAGCTTTTGCAATGATGATTAACAAAAGTCAGGGACAAATTTTGGAGAAAGTAGGGTTATATTTGCCAAATCCAGTTTTTTCACATGGACAACTTTACGTCGCAATTTCAAGAGTGACATCGAGAAAGGGTTTGAAGATATTGATAACCAATAACAAAGGCGAACCACAAGAAAAAACCACAAATATTGTCTACAAGGAAGTTTTTGAAAACTTATAAACATTGTCTCTACAAGGATTTTATTTCCGAGAGTGTTATTTAGATGATGCAATAGATACCATTTTTAAAAGAATGTTTAACCTAGACTTCGCGTTGTGATGATGAATCGTTCTCTGGTCCTACTATTACACGCTTTTGCTCTTTCCTTTTTAGCCTAAGACAAAGTTGTTCTGATTAGGAACAACATCCTATCTCTTTTTACCGCATCGAAGCTTATGTCCGTCAAGTCTCTTAACATTAACCAATTTTGCAAACCTAACCGCATCAGCAAAGAAAAAAACCAAAACTATATATACAACTTATATTTCGAAAAAAAACCCCTAAAACAAAATATAGCATCAACACGCGAACGTAAAGTTTTTAAAATATATCAAAAATACATACAACAAATTACCAAAACATTAATATGTAATAAAAAGGTAATTAATACATAAAAGAAATTAGAGAGAAAGATTACTCTGTTTAAGATAAATATATATTTATGAAAAAAAAATTTGAAAAAAAAAAAATATATCATGTATAAAACACAAGATAAATATACATAAAAACAATTATTTAAAATAATAAATGAATCAAGCATATTAGTCTGCGCCAGGCGCGATCACTAGCAGTCTAGCATATTCTAATAGTTATGTGGTTGGATCAGGTTTAAAAATTAAAAAATTACGGTCTATTTTGAACCGGGTCGGAATGAACCGGTTTTAAGGCCTATCGCAGCATTTGTTACCGGAAAAAGTAACAAAGCAGAGGAGAAAATGAAAAAGATCCAGAAAATGATGCAAAGGGAATAACTTTTGACATGGAACCGGTTTATTTGATGGTGAGCTTTTTCGGTACGTATCTAATTTTGTATGTTATAGAGACCGTGATGCTGACGTTTTGCCAGTTTATTCGCACCAAAGTTAGATTTGTGTCCATTTTCGCCTTACTTTTTCTATTCCTTCGTTTGTTTTACCTGACAAATGTTATCTGATTGATTGGCTTAGTGACATGATTATATGACATTTGTTTGTCTGTTAATTAGATCGGACGATGTCGAATAAATCGAATTTGTCAAGAAATTGTCCAATCAAACTTTAAACATAACTCATTTCAAACAGTCTCTCTAGGTGTAAACATAACTCATTTCAAGCTTGTTCCACTCGCTCCGATTTTTGTATTTTTTTCGAACTTCGGTCCGGTCTTATGGCTGACCTCTGAACCAAAACCTTCTATTATTTCGTATCCAAACATGGTTAACATCTATACTATTAAAAATGAGCCATTTTATAATGAGAAATACCCTCAAATAGCACAAAAATTATTTTTTTATTCCAAAACTAGCACCCTAAATTTAAAATATCAAAAATAGCACTACTAATTATTTAAAAATACTTATTTATCAAAAATAAATTTAAAATAGAATTAAACATTATATTTGGGTTCACTATTTCCAATTTAGGGTTTAGTTTTTTCCCATTAGAAAATGATTATAAGTCATTTTTATATTAAATTTGTGCTAATATTGTCAAAATTGGTGCTATATTTGTGATTTTCACCATTGGGTGCTAAATTTGGGAACTTTTAGTTTTTTTGTGCTATTTTGTAGAATTGTCCTTTTATAATTTGTTTCCAAACACTTTTTATTTTTATTTTAAATAAATTAAACGTCTTGCCAAACAAATATTAAACATATTATCAAACATTTATTAAATCTATTATAAACTTAAAAATTACAAATTAAATATGAATCAATGACACTTAAATTAGTTTTTATTCTTTATTTTATATTTTATAATATTATAAAAAGTTTATTATGTGCGGATGCACGTGTTTAGAATCTAGCTATTGGTTTATAAAAGTGATTCAATTTTATGGATTCGTATTGGAAAGTGATGTTGAACTGGAACACAAAGAAGAATTTCATTCCGATTTATTAATAAGAGATGATTCTAAATCTAGAAAGATCATGGACAAGAAATCTAATTTTTTTAAAATAACTAAATGACAAAAAAAATTGTTGTTTTTTGTAGCTTCAAGTTATATAATCTTGTTTGTGCTTTTCTTTTTTTGTTCTTACGTATTGTTTGCGTTATCTTTTTTCACATACTGTATGTGTTAATGCTGTATTAACATTACATTATGAACATGTGCAATTAGTTGGTCAACAACTTTTCAATTCCACGTTTTGGTCCTCCTAAGGTTGTTGTCGCCTAGTCAAACAAGAAAATTGATAAAAACAAAACTGTTGCTTAACCATTTCTCAGGATCTCTTTGTGGAATAAAAGACTGTTGCATCTTCGATTGTCATTTTAGCTTAATCGTAGTCTTAATTGCGTTCTTAGTCAAGACTTTTCACAGTAAATTCATATTTAATAAATTTTTGACTTTGGTCTTTTGGACCCTCGAATTTAATTTTTATTGCGTTTCTCAGGACCTTTTTGGTCATGTCGTTTTGACAATAATATTTACTGGCTTTGGTCATTTAGATTCGAATTAAACCGAAATTCGTGTTTTAAGGCCTATTCCAAGATTCAAACTTCAATTTATGGTTTTTTTTTTTTGTCACCAATCTATTCATTCAACAAACTTCAAACTTACAATCAGAAGGAATTGTACCTCCTCTTTTGATATTCAAATACAAATTAAAGACGATAAAGCTTAACATAGATAAAACTTGATAATATGACAGCGAATTCAAACCTAAGTACGAATGCGTCAAGATCATCATCACGGCAGAGCCGGGTTCTTTGAACTTAGTCACATTAGCAGCTATGGCAAGTGACGTTGATGCTGAAGTCTTACCTCCGGAGTATGCAGAAGCGATCCGGTTTGTCTCTTCTGGTCCCGTACAGACCGCTACGCAAGAAGACAATACGGTAAGAACCTTCATAAGATTTCCCAGCAAACTGCTCGGGAAAAGAACACCTCTCAAAGAGAGAGAATGTGGTAAATTCGCCATCTCCAACTCAACATAATTTGTGACTATCCTGCTCGAAATACCAAGGAAGCCAGCAATCGATTTGAACATGGGGGATGGGCCACACATGGAGAAGGACCATGGGCTAAACAGCCTCAATAACGGATTGGGCTCAGTCAATCGATTCACTTGGAAGATTGAGCAACAAGCAAGCTGAGAGGGTGGCGGAGACAGCTGATACCGGTAGCTGAACCGAGTGGGAAGAGAGGCGGCAGTGCAAATCAGAGGAAGTACAATTTGTTGAAACACGGAGGAGATGAATCTCGGCATGCCCAAAGGCGCACAATATGTAGACTTTCCAGAGTTTGAACAGATCGAGAAAACAAACTTGAATCCTGCTTGATTAGATTTGGAGTTTTGCTCCATAATGAATTCCTTGGCTCAGACGAGAAAGCCTAAATTTTCTTTGACCGGAGAAACGCCGGAAGGAAATGTCCTTAAACCTGCATCGGTGGTGAGATCCCGACTATTTGAAGATGGCAGTAAAGGTTGAACAACGTGGTTGGTCATAGAGTCAGTTGGAATCAAAACGGAAAAGCACTATAAATCATCAAGAGTCCTCGCAAGAGACCTAGAGTAACTTCTCCTATCCGAAATCGCATGGCCCAAAGAGAGCCACAAGGGTGATTCAGAGTAAGCGAAAGTGGCGGAGAGAAACTCCCGAGAGTTTGAAACAGAGACCCACGTCCAAAGATGCCGAGGGTTAGGGTCACATAAAAGGCGTTGCCGAGAAGCAGAAAGATGGTCTGGTGGGTCCGGCGGGTCAGGCGGCTCCGGCGGCTCCGACGGCTCCGACATAAGAAATCCAGTCACTTGCCAGCAGAAGAGAGAACTCGGCAAAGCTGATGGAGAGAGCCTCGACGACGAGGTCAAACAGCAGAGGCGGCGAGTGGAATAAAAGCAAAGATGCCCTAAAGCCATGGCTGACAGAAACCACGGCGCCAGAGAAGCGACGCAGAAATTGGAAAGAGCAACTCGCCGGTGACTCGAGCCGCCGACGGAAGATGGAAGAGCTTCATCGGGAAGCCTACAACAGTGCCCGAGCAGAGGAGCATCGTCGGTCCGGTGTAGCTGAGGTTGGAGATAGAATGTCGGAAACTTGGAAGCCCTAATAGTCCAGACCCTTGCAAAGACACCGTCCTCGACTGTCTATCGCAGGGAGAGACCAGATAAACTCGCCGTGAACCCAAATGCACCATTACCGGGCAGCTAGAGCGACGCCGGAGATTCCTTTCTCAAACACTAAACGAAGAACAAAACGAGATCTATAGTCGTCACATTGGAATCTCTGAGAACTACAAGTCGATGAAGAAAGAGAGAGCAAAAAGGGTCTCTTTTCCGACAGTAGTGAGACTCAACACTTGCCGGAAAGGGAGATCGAAAAATAGAGCAGAAAAGCGGCTAGGATTTTGCGTTGGGAAAGAACGTAGTTTTTTCTTTTTGTTATTTTCTTTTTTTATATTAAAAATAAAATGACAAATTTTGTTATGACAATTTATGGTTAATGTCTATAATGTCTATACAAGTATTATAATCCCTATTTTATGGTTTTTGCCTTTCAGAAAAATATCACTGGATTGGGAAAAAAATATTATTCATCTACGCCATGCCGACTAGACATTACTAAATTAATTTACAAAAATAAAGAAAATAATTGAAAAATGAAAGGAGCACAAAACCTCTCCCAAAGGGAAAAAAAAAAAAAAAAAGACAAATAAACCTCAGAGTCAGAGTCTAACAAGCACACACGTGTGAGTAAAATCATTCATTGATCCACGAGACACACACGTGTGAGTAAAATCATCCATTGATCCACGAGACACACACGTGCACTCGCGGGTGACTTCGACACGTTTCACGTCTGGAACGGTCGTAACGTACCACGTATTGAAAAAAAAAAACAGACGGTGTACGTTTCCCACATATCTTAACAACAAAGATAACGGAAGACAAACGGCCGGTAAAAATTCTCCGTCTTCTTCTCTGTTTCATTTTCCACCGATCATGTTTCCGACCTCAAATTTTAGTAGTAATCTCCTTAATTTCTCATCACAACCAAAACATCATCGACCTTATAAAAATCTCCCCTTTTTCTTCAAAATTATATTTTTTTCTGTAAAACTCTGTTTCTTATTTAGATTTTTGACCGTAACGTTATTGCCAGATGAGCTTGGAGTCTCTGTTGTGCACTCGGCATTTACAGCAATGAGAATATTCCTCCGCTCTCAGACGACGGAGATTTCTACTGGGAAGATTCTCCGTCGGGGCCACACAATACCGAGGTTGTAGAAACCTTCTGTACGCCGGAGAGTTCGGCGGAGAAGGTGAAGAAGCCACGACGGAGTAAGGCGATTTCGGTGACAGATCGCCGACGCTCGATCGTGGTGACATGAGCTTAGGAGGCGACAAAATTGCTCGGATCTTGCCTCCGTGTACGCGATCGTATTCCTCCACGATGTTGGCGAGATCCTCGTCTGATTTGACGGAGATCAGTGTCTCGAGATCTCCGTCTGGTAATTGGCACTTCAAATCAACGGAGTATCCACAGAATTCCTCCAGTTTCACCATCAGCTCTGAAGAAGAAGAGAGAATCGAATCGAATCAAAATCAAAATCGAAATTGAAATCAAATTTGGGGGAAAATTGAAACGGACCTGTGAAAGAGATGGAATGGTTAACGGAGAGCACTCTGGTGAAACCGCCGACGTAACGGAGCTTCCCATCGATTGAACGAGGAAGGATTCGGCCGCCGTAACTACAGAGGAACTTGAGACTGCTTCCACCGTTCTTCCTTGCCTGATTCTCAGCCACAACCACCATTGTTAGGAGTTTCTCGAAAGAAGAAGCTTCTGGAATTTCGAAGTCTCTGAGTATTTTTGAGTTTTTTCTCAAGTGGTTTCTTTGGCTTTAAACCGAGAAAAATGGGGGTCGAAGGGAACGTATTTATAACTAGGAAATGACGTCATAGTGGGACCCAATCGTATGTAGGAAAATGAATATTCGTTTCATTTGTTGGACATTACGGGGGTGTTTTGGACAATTACTAATCGAATATTCTTTATTTCTTTCATTGTATTAAGCAAAGAAATCGATTTGTTTGGTGTATATCTCAAGTAATTTAAAGTGGCTTAATTATTATTAATTAATGTCGATTCGTTCGTACAGCCTCAAATCTTCCCATGTGAATAAACGAATCGTGTTTTTTTATTATTATTATTAAGGAATAGAATAAAGTTCAAAATCGACTCATCATATTATGCTAATGAAATGTTAATATTTTCTTCGAATTTTGTTCGTTTGCTATACCCAACTATATAACTTGAAGCTTTTTTACCCCAAAAAAAAAAAAAAAACTTGAAGCTTAACTTCAGATTTACTCAATGTTCAGTTTCAGCATTTCAATATATAAAGAATATCGTATATGATTCGCTGTTTGGATTAAAGCTGCTTATATGTACTAGACACTGCATATAATTTGATAAAAAAAAAAAATGCAAAAAACAATTATCTAATAGAAAGTCTATTAGCCTTTCTTTTTTTCTCCTTTTTTTATTGGAGGATCTCAAACCAAAGCCTACGGAACCTATGGAAAAGTTGAATATTCTTAATATTTAAGATGTTTACAATGTCCAACTCTAATTGAATTTACGATGGAAAGAGTGAAATCTTTTAACAATTGGACCACAATGAATTTATCACATGTTTGCAACGAAAAAACATTTTTTTTTTTTTATCATTTACTTGACCATCTATTAAAATAGGATTTAAACCGCGCTATCACAGAGTAATTTTTTTTTAAATATTGTTTTGAAATTTAAGAAAAATTGTTTAGACATTTCTGATTTTTTTTATAATAAATCTAATTAATGATGATAGAAGAACTGTCAAATCGGACTAACTTGTTTACTGAAATCCGTTTTGCAGTGCACTAAAATATAAACTTAAATTTACACATAGTCAAATAAAAATATAACAAACTATAGTTAACTTTCAAAGACAAAATCATATTATTTAGTAAATTGATTATACAATCTATCTTTAAAACTAAAAACTAATATTTTGACTTGCGAGACCCGCTTTTGTGGGCATTTAAAAATTAGAATCATAACTCGTCCCATGACGGACTAAAATATTCTCGGGATAACCCGAAAAGAACTACAATCTTGAAAACATCAACTCTAATATGCACCGGTTAATGAATTTGAGTTTTGTAGTCAGTCTACGAACTCTTAAAAATCAATTTTCTCGTGCCTAACTCTTTATAAAAATAGTAAAATATTTTTTAACTTTTGTTTTGATATATATTCAAATAAAATAATACAAATTATAGTGAAAAATATTGCAAGATCTCAAATAATTTTGTTTTGAATATATATGAATTGATTATTATTTTAAAATATATAATATTTTTAATATCGTAATAATTAAGAAACTAAATAGTAAATAATTTTTTCAATGGAAAACAAATATTTTCCATATTCTCTTGATCTCTTTAATAAGTTTGAAAGACAATTATATCATTTCCTATTTCAATTATCTTTTCTTATTTGTAATGACATAATACGTAGTAACTTATAAAATAAAGTTGATTTTCCTAAATAATTTTCATTGTGCAGTGAAACTTTGATCTCAATACTTTGATATTTTGATCTCAATACTATGATAATCTATTATTATCAATACAGTCACATAAATGTGTGTTTGCTAGATTTAAATATGCGAATATACATTGTGAAATGTTTTCTCACACACAGCCATGCATTTTGATCATATTAGAAAATGATTTACGTGTGTATCCTTGTATTTATGTGTATCTAGAGTGAATGTGAGAAAGATGTTCATACATTGTGTTACCCATATTATCATGTTACGAATCAGATTCTGACGATGACTGATGTTTTCTCGGATAAGGCGGCCAATGGTAAAGTGTGATGAACAGTTTTAGGATACAGAGGGATTCTTCATGTTTAGTTTTACATATTAGAAGGATAGGTGTATAGACATATATGGAACAAGGATACACACGTCATTTTGTCGTTGCAGGGTATGATATATATCATTTTGTCGTTAAAAAAAACCGCTATTTATAACTACACCGTTGGGAGAAGCTTTGTTTGGCTAAGCAACAAGGTGGTCTTGGTTTTAGAGATATAGAATGTTTTTTTTTTTTTGTTAATAAACCTTATCGGCTGATTCGGTCAGTTCCGGTATGAATGTACCGAGGTGCTATAGAGTGGACTTCTCCCGCGAGTTCAACGGTTCAACGGATGATATGCTCAATTTAATACCCTAACAGTACTAAAGAAGTAGTTGTAGTCTAGTTAGGGGTCGAACACAAGAACTCACAAAAATCACACAATAAATTCTTTAGTATCAAGCTAAGCTAAGCAATTCATGTTTAGCAGAAAACAGAAAGTAGTAAACGAGTTGTATTCAATGGGAAAAAGATAGGTTCAGGGATATTTCTCAGGAAATCAATGAATGCACAATAAACTAACTAATCAGGGTTCAAGTTACACACGGTTCTAGAACTCAAATCACTAGAGTATAGTTAACCAATTGTCGTTGCGAAAACTATCTAAATCTAAACTTCAGAATTCCCAAATTTCTTTGCAAATCCCTAAGAATAAATCAGCCTTAATTTCAAGTTTGATATGTTCACAAATCAATTAAACCAAATTTCTTTGCGAATAATCAATTTGCTCACCCTAAGTTCTATCACGTAATTAATTGCACTGTCGTGCCTAATCAATTATCCTAAGATCTAAGTTCTAGGTGATCAATCTAGAATTAGCTTTGAGAACAACCTAAGGCGAAGAACTAATTCAGATTATGAACCCTAAATAACTAATCAACCTAGCATTCAAAGAAATCCCTTATGAGAATCCCCAAACCTAACAGGAGATCTACTCAGACATGAAGATTAAATCAATAGACATGTTTGAATAAATACTCTATATAAAATCAGAAAGAGAAACAAAGGTTTTGAGATCTGATCTCGGACGAAGGGAAATCAGACTTGTCTCTCACCAAAATCTCTCTTAAACTAAAGCAAAATAAAGCATAGCCTAAACAATGGCTGTAAAATCCTATTTATACCCTAAATCACGACTTGGGGTCTTCTTGTAATTATTAAAGACTTCTGGGCACTTTTGCAATTCTTCAAGTCTTGGAAAACTCGCGGGTCGTGTCTTGCTGTGATGAGTATCGATCGATACCAGGGGGTATCGATCGATGCTTCTCGTGAAATCAGCTACTCAGAACCACGACTTCAGCTCTTGCTCCAAACTGGTCCAGAAAGCTCCAATAATTCCAATAATGCTCCAAACGTGCTAAGACCTGCAAACGACTCTAAAAGACTCCAAAATACTATAAAGACTCTATAAAAAGGGCTTATATCATGGCTTAAATAGGGTAAAAACCATGATATATCAACTTTCCCAGACTTAGCCTTTTGCTTGCCCTCAAGCAAATAGAAGTATAAATCAGAAAAAGAGGTTTGAAAACGCGGAGACTCACCTGTTCATGAACCATCGAAATGACCTTCTTTCCAAGTACCCAAATGTCACCTAACCAGCTTTCGATCTAACCACCATGTACTTCTCCGTAGACATTCGCAACTTTCCCAGACTCCATACATAATCCCACAACTTTGTTCAAGTAAAACCTTCATCGCCAGTTTCATCGCTGCAGTTAATGTTCAAGAACCTTCTAGATTCTTTACCAGACAATATCATGACAAGGAACCACCCTTTTTCACACTTTTTGTATCAATTTCTCTCCCCCAGACTTATTTCTTATTATGTTC
>PKML01044848.1:53669-67849 GCA_002933935.1 Eutrema yunnanense | reverse complement strand
ACAGACTCACCAGTGGGTTGCCTCCCACCAAGCGCTCGTTTAACGTCAATAGCTTGACTGTAACGCCATTCAGGCTGTTGGTACATCATCCAAAGGCATTATCTGCCCTGTTGGAATCTCGGCTTTCGCCCAATAGTGTTTCACCCTTTGTCCATTGACAGTGAACTCATCTCCTGATGGGCTGATCAGTGCAACAGCTCCATGTGGTCTGACCTCCTTGATGGTGAAGGGACCTGGCCAACGAGAACGCAGTTTACCAGGAAACAATTACAAACAAGAGTTATACAGAAGTACCTGGTCTTTTGGCTCGAAGTGTCTGGAGATGATCTTCTTATCATGATAAGCCTTTGTTCTCTCCTTGTACAGCTTTGAGTTCTCGTAGGCGTGGTGCCTAATCTCATCCAGCTCGTTCAGCTGAATCAACCTTGTTTCTGCAGCAGGCTTGATGTCAAAGTTCAGCAATTTCGTCGCCCATGCTGCCTTGTGCTCAATCTCCACTGGAAGGTGACATGCTTTCCCATATAGCATGTGAAATGGTGTAGTACCCAGCGGTGTCTTGAAAGCAGTCCTGTAAGCCCACAGCGCATCATCCAACTTTGTAGACCAATCCTTCCTTGAAGAACCCACTGTTTTTTCCAGAATCTCCTTGATTTGCCTGTTGGAGACCTCGACTTGCCCACTGGTTTGAGGGTGATATGGAGTAGCCACTCGATGGTTTACACCATACTTCTTTAGCAACCTCTCTAAAATCCTGTTGATAAAGTGAGAGCCACCATCACTTATCACAATTCGAGGCACTCCAAAGCGAGGAAAAATGATGGTCTTAAACAGCTTAAGAACCACCGCAGAGTCGTTGTGCTCACTAGATATCGCTTCCACCCATTTGGACACATAGTCCACAGCAACCAGAATGTATCTTTTCTTCTGTGATGGTGGAAAGGGACCCATAAAGTCGATGCCCCAGCAATCAAAGACTTCAACCTCAAGGATGAAATTTTGTGGCATCTCATGTCTCTTACTGATCTTCCCTCTCCTCTGACAAGCATCACACTGTGAAACGAATGTGTGAGCATCCTTAAACATGGTAGGCCACCAGAAGCCTGCTTGTAGAACCTTGGATACCGTCTTGAAGTGAGCAAAGTGACCAGCATACTCAGACCCATGGCAATGAAAAAGAATAGCTGGCATTTCAGACTCTGCAACGCATCTTCTGTAGACACCATCTGAGCAATGCTTGTATAGGTAAGGCTCATCCCAGAAGAATCTCCTTATATCGCGCATAAACTTCTTCCTTGCATATTTTGTGGGATACTTTGGCTCAGTCTCTATAGCAAGGTAGTTGGCGATGTCTGCGTACCATGGACGTGCAGCACTAGAGTCAGCAGCTAGATAGATATCATAGCAGTTCAAGTGCTCTATGGACAAAACAGGTTCAGGTCGCGACGGGTATCGATCGACACTAGGTGAGTATCGATCGATACCGAAAGTCTGCATTCGTGAAAATTGCAGATTTTCGGGATAAAGGTCTTGAAGCTAAGTTTCAATGAGGTAAACACCTTCCTCTGGCAAACAATCATCAATAGGGACGACCTCATCGACCTTTAGTCGCGATAAGTGGTCAGCAACGCCATTCTCAACTCCTTTCTTGTCCTTGATCTCGATGTCGAAACCTTGGAGCAAAAGAACCCATCGGCATAGACGAGGCTTGAGGTCCTTGTTCTTCATCAAGTATTTGAGAGCAGCATGGTCTGTGTGAACAATGACCTTGCTCCCAATCAAGTAGGACCGAAATTTCTCAAAAGAGAAGACCACTGCCAGCAACTCCTTCTCAGTGGTGCTGTAATTTCGCTGAGCATCATCCAACGTCCTGCTGGCATAATAGATAGCATGGAGTTTCTTGTCTTTCCTCTGACCCAACACAGCTCCAACAGCAAAGTCACTGGCATCACACATAACCTCAAAAGGCAAGCTCCAATCAGGTGGTTGGACTACAGGAGCACTCACCAATGCCTTCTTGATTTCCTCGAAGGCTACAAGGCAATCAGATGTGAAATCAAACTTGACTTCCTTACATAACAGGGCTGTGAGTGGACGTGCAAGCTTAGAGAAATCTTTGATGAACCTCCTGTAGAACCCAGCATGACCAAGGAAGCTTCGTATCTCAGGAACAGATCGTGGAGGTTGCAAGCTCGTCATGACCTGAATCTTAGCCTTGTCGACTTCGATTCCTGCCTTAGAAACCTTGTGCCCAAGAACAATGCCATCTTGTACCATGAAGTGGCATTTCTCCCAATTAAGAACCAAGTGCTTCTCCTCGCATCGCTGAAGCACTTTGCACAAGTTATCCAGACAGCCCTTGAATGACGATCCATACACAGAAAAATCATCCATGAAGACCTCCATGAACTCCTCAGTCATATCTGTGAAAATCGACATCATGCAACGCTGAAAGGTCGCTGGAGCATTACATAACCCAAATGGCATTCTTCTGTAGGCGAATGTGCCATAGGGACATGTGAAGGTCGTCTTTCCCTGGTCCTCTGGATGTATAGGAATCTGGAAAAAGCCTGAGTACCCATCGAGAAAACAGTAGTATGGGTGACTCGCTAACCTCTCCAGCATCTGGTCAATGAATGGCAATGGGAAGTGATCCTTCCGTGTAGCCGCATTGAGCTTCCTGTAGTCAATGCACATCCTGTGACCAGTGATTGTCCTTGTAGGGATCAGCTCGTCCTTCTCGTTCTTCACCACAGTTATGCCTCCTTTCTTAGGCACAACATGAACTGGACTAACCCAAGAACTATCTGAGATGGCATAGATAATCCCTGCTTCCAACAGTTTCATCACTTCCTTCCTGACCACTTCCTTCAGGTTCGGATTCAGCCTCCTCTGACACTCAATCGAAGACTTTGACTCATCCTCCAGGTGAATCCGATGCATGCACAAGTCTGGTGCTATACCTGAAATGTCAGCAAGAGAATAGCCAAGAGCTTTGCGATACTTGCGCAGCTTGCTCAGCAGTAAAGCAACCTCTGTGGTATTCAAAGAAGCATTAATGATAACTGGGTATGTTGAATTAGGACCAAGAAAACTATACCTCAAGTTCGCTGGAAGTGGTTTTAGTTCCACTTTAGGAGCTTTCTCTATACTCCAATCTCCAAGCCCAGCAGCTTGCTTAGAACCATCGGCCAACTCTCCTTCTGGCCGTAGGGTATCGATCGATACCCAGGTGGTATCGATCGATACTGGTGATGCAGAATCAAGCATCTTCGAGTATCCAGCAGATTCGTCACATGAACGGACCTCTGAAGTGGCTGAACAGACCAATGCTCTCTCCAGTGGATCCTCAGGATGCATCTCCAGGAAGTACTCTTCAGCTATGTCACTGAAGGTGTCCACATAGAATGTCTGCCCATCGATGGTTGGCCTTTTCATCAACTTTTCCATGTTAAAGGACATCACCAAGTCACCGATGTTGAGAGCAATCTGTCCATTCTTGCAGTCAATTAAGGCTCCAGCAGTTGCAAGGAATGGTCTGCCCAGGATAAGAGGATCCTTAGGCTCAGCATCGTACTTCAGGACGATGAAATCTGTTGGGATCAAGCAATTCCCAATCATGACTGGGACATCTTCAAGTAGTCCCTCTGGAAGTCGCACTGAGCGATCAGCAAGTACCAGCGAAATCCTTGTAGATTGGAAATCTGTCATCCCCATTCGCTTGGCAACTGAGTGTGGCATAAGGTTCACACTCGACCCAATATCGCAGAGAGCTCGCTCAAATCTCTCTGTGTAGATAGTGCAGTCCAAAACAAAGCTCCCTGGGTCTGGTAGCTTCTTAGGAATTTTGTTGAGCAGCATCGCACTGCACTCAGCTGTGATCAACATGACACCTTCCTCTATGTTCACATTGCTAGAGACCATCTTCTTCACATATCTCCTGAAAGCTGGACAAGTCTTAATAGCATCAACAAAAGGAAGCTCCACAACTAACTTATCCAGCATGGCCTTGCATCTAGCATCTTCCCATTCCTTCCTTGTCAGCTTAGGAAGTATAGGAAAAGGTGCCTTGGGTGTATACACCCTTTCCTTGACAATCTCGGGCTCCTTTCTTGGCTGCGTCTCAGTATCGATCGATACTTGAGGGGTATCGATCGATACACGGGTTTTAGGATTTACCCGAGTGGATGTCTGGACTGGTGTCGATCGACACTGGCTGGTATCGATCGATACCTGGGGATTTTCAAAATCCCAATCGTCATCTCCAGCAAGATCGACGAGATTTCCTGCATTTGGGCTGTTCTTTACTCCTGTAAGCACCTCTTTTCCACTCCTCAAGGTGATGGCGTTGATGTGTGCCCTTGGATTCTCAGTTTTCCCTGGAAGAAAACCTTCCTGCCTCTTTATAGCTGCTGCTGTCTGAGCCACCTGAGTTTCCAGCTTCTTATGGGAAAGATTGATGGCTTCGATCTTCCCATTCAAATCCATGTACAGCGAGTCAAACTTCCCGTTGAAATCCACCTGCAACTTCTGCTGTCCCAGAAGGACCTGTTCCATCATGGATTCCATCTTGTTATCTGTGGATTTGGGAGATGCTGGTTGGTACGAAGAGTTCCCATAGTTGCGAGTGAAATCGCTGCTCTGAAGTGGTTTCTGAGTGAATTGCTTCGCTCCAAAACCAGATTGGTTCCCCTCTAACTTGTACCCACTTTGCTGATTGTTGTTGTTGAAGTTCCTGTTGTTGTTGTACCCAAATCGCTGACCCTGAAAACCAGAACCACCAACGTAGTTAACATCCTCTTCTTCTTCTTCCACATTCGCGACTTCATCAGCAAAGTGCACAGATTTCTTCTGCTTCCCAACCAGGAAATCCAGCTTGGCCTGCATGTTAGCAATCTGCGATCCCTCTTTTCCTCCAGCTTGCTTTTTCCTTTTGAAATCAGCATTCTTGGTGCTATTACTAGACGCCAAGTTATCGATCAGCACAACCGCATCATCCGAATATCTGGTGAAGAAGTTCCCATTGCTTGCAGCATCCATACCCATCTGGTATCTCCAGTCAACTCCTCTGTAGAAAGTGCCCAGCAGTTGCACCTGAGTGAACCCATGGTGCGGACAGTCTCTCTGATAAGACTTGAAACGAATCCATGAAGCCTTGTATGCCTCTGTCGGACCTTGAGCGAACTGAGAGATCTTGTTCCTGAGCTCCTCGGATCTTGCATCATCATAGAAATTAACCAGGAACGCGTTCTTGGTCTCATCCCATGTAGTAAGTGAATCAGGAGCTAGCTGCTTCAGCCAATAAGCAGCATCTCCACCAAGAGAGTACGGGAAGAGTTTGCAGAAAAAGAACTCATTTGGCACTCCATTATACTTCATGCCAGTGACCAAGTCCTCGAACCTTTCGATGTGATCCATGGGATGCTCATGAGGTAGGCCATGGAATGGGTTCTGACTTACGAGAGCGTAGTAGGCAGGCTTCAGCTCGAAGTCATTCCTCTGAAAAGTCGGGATGCGAATCGCAGCTCGATTGGCAAAGAACTGATCATGCCTGTTGTGCTCGCCAAGTGTTCTAGCTCGATCACCTGCAGCATTCCCAACGTTGGCGCGCCCAGCTGGCGCGACAATCTCAGCAACAGGGGCATGGACAATGATGTTTCCAGCTTCATCAAGTCGATGCCCTCCTTCATTGCACACATGACCCTGTTGGTCTCTCAAGACTCCACCTTCATCAGCTCTTAAAACCACTGGGTTGTTCATCGCTGATGTCTGCTTTGCCTTTCTGTTTGTGCGTTCTAAACGTGCTAGCTTCTCTAACGATATATTGACTAGCGGAGCGCTCTTGTTTATTCTGGTTTCACGATTATGCATGCACCTGAAAAACCAAGATCAAGAACGTTAGTAACCAAAGACACGATGAGTATCGACCGATACTGATGGTATCGATCGATATCAACAAAGAAATCGCCTCGGTATCGACCGATACTAGATAGTATCGATCGATACAGACGGGCTTAGTCGAAACTCGACAGCTAAAATTTAATGGTGAAATTGAATCCCCGGCAACGGCGCCAAAATTGATATGCTCAATTTAATACCCTAACAGTACTAAAGCAGTAGTTGTAGTCTAGTTAGGGGTCGAACACAAGGACTCACAGAAATCACACAATAAATTCTTTAGTATCAAGCTAAGCTAAGCTAAGCAATTCAGGTTTAGCAGAAAACAGAAAGTAGTAAACGAGTTGTATTCAATGGGAAAAAGATAGGTTCAGGGATATTTCTCAGGAAATCAATGAATGCACAATAAACTAACTAATCAGGGTTCAAGTTACGCACGGGTCTAGAACTCAAATCACTAGAGTATAGTTAACCAATTGTCGTTGCGAAAACTATCTAAATCTAAACTTCAGAATTCCCAAATTTCTTTGCAAATCCCTAAGAATAAATCAGCCTTAATTTCAAGTTTGATATGTTCACAAATCAATTAAACCAAATTTCTTTGCGAATAATCAATTTGCTCACCCTAAGTTCTATCAGGTAATTAATTGCACTGTCGTGCCTAATCAATTATCCTAAGATCTAAGTTCTAGGTGATCAATCTAGAATTAGCTTTGAGAACAACCTAAGGTGAAGAACTAATTCAGATTATGAACCCTAAATAACTAATCAACCTAGCATTCAAAGAAATCCCTTATGAGAATCCCCAAACCTAATAGGAGATCTACTCAGACATGAAGATTAAATCAATAGACATGTTTGAATAAATATATAAAATCAGAAAGAGAAACAAAGGTATTGAGATCTGATCTCGGACGAAGGGAAATCAGACTTGTCTCTCACCAAAATCTCTCTTAAACTAAAGCAAAATAAAGCATAGCCTAAACAATGGCTGTAAAATCATATTTATAACCTAAATCACGACTTGGGGTCTTCTTGTAATTATTAAAGACTTCTGTGCACTTTTGCAATTCTTCAAGTCTTGGAAAACTCGCGGGTCGTGTCTTGCTGTGATGAGTATCGATCGATACCAGGGGGTATCGATCGATGCTTCTCGTGAAATCAGCTACTCAGCAACACGACTTCAGCTCTTGCTCCAAACTGGTCCAGAAAGCTCCAATAATTCCAATAATGCTCCAAACGTGCTAAGATCTGCAAAAGACTCTAAAAGACTCCAAAATACTATAAAGACTCTATAAAAAGGGCTTATATCATGGCTTAAATAGGGTAAAAACCATGATATATCAACGGACACCATGAGCTTCGAGCCACTACTCTTGTCAACGGGCCATGAGATCCATGAGACACCATATGGGCCACCACACTGCCTGTCCCGAGTTTAAAATGCCTTCCGACTAATACCATGGGGTAGCCAGATCGCATGTTACTGGACTACCAGGTAAACTGTCTGGGTTTTTAGGTCCAGACTCAAACTTCCACACACGAATGTGTTTTTGTTTCAGGGGAGATTCGAACCCAGATTGTGCAAGAAACAAATATCCTTAAGCCTTCCTCTACCACCCGACCACACACGTGCGGGCGATATAGAATGTTTTAACCAAGATTTGTTAGTCAAACAAGTTTGGAAAATTCTTCAAAAACCTCTGTGTCTTTTGACCCGGTTAATGAAGAGCAAATATTTTTATTTTGGTGATATATTGAGTATAACAGTGGGTTTGAGACCCTCATTTAGTTGGAGAAGTATTTTACATGGGAGAGATGTACTAATTCAAAGTTTTATTCGAAGAGTGGGGAATGAAAAGTCTCTTAATGTGTGGATGGATAAGTGGGTCGATAATGCAAATGGAGGTCAGAGAGCACCTTGGAGAAAGCCAACTCTATTTGATCTTGATCTAAGGGTCAATGAGCTGATTGATGTATATGCTGGAACTTACCAAGGCTGATGGAGAATTTTTCCAAAATGATGTTGATAGTATTTCTAATCAAAAAACATGTGGTGAATCAATATGATTTCTGGATTTGGAAATTCAATAAATGTGGGGAATACTCGGTGAAATTTGGGTATTGACTGGCTTTTCAAACAATCAAGAAGTCCTTCGTGCAAAAAGCATCAGCTCTTCCATCTATCAATGGTTTGAAAGAGCAGATTTGGGACATTCTTACTGATCCGAGAATCAAAATTTTCATTTGGAAAGTTTTAAGTGGAGCAATGCCGATAGCAGATATTTTGTTAGCAAGAGGAATGAAAATATACAATAGATATCAATCATGTGGTTTTGAAGGTGAATCACTAAACCATGTATGTTTTCTTCCTTTGTTCATTATCGAGACATGTATGGGCTCTCTCTGACTTTCTATATCCAGAAGATGGATTTGAAATTTCCTTTGTCCTCTCCAACTTTCAGCATCTGTTAAAAGTGGGGAAAAACATAAACATTCCTCTGAATTTGCGTAGAATTTTCCCTTGGATTTTGTGGAGGATTTGGAAGAACATATGCCTTTTTTACTTTGAAGGCATAAGCTTATTAGTTTTTGAGACAATGGAGAAAATTAGAAATGACGTTGAGGAATGGTTTCTTGCTCAAAATCTTGATACCACCAAAGAAAATTTGTCCTTATCTGAAAGTTGCGAAGACGATTTGAAGTGGAAACCGCCTCCGGATCCTTGGCTTAAGTGTAATATTGGGACATCTTGGTCAAAGAAGAACAAAGTGGGAGGTGCGGCATGGGTGATAAGGTACTCTGAAGGTATTGTTATGATCCATAGTAGGAGATCCTTTAGCAATGTGAAAGATTTAGGAGCGACAAAGTTTTTGAGTTTGGTCTGGGCAATAGAGAGTATGCACTCCCACAAGATAAATCAGATTATTTTTGCTTTGGAAGATGTTGAGCTTGTTGGAGCTATAAACAGACCTCAAGCATGGCCATCCTTTAGGTATCAAGCATCGAAGATCAGATTTTTTATGAACCCTATCAAAGAATGGATTTTGTTTTTGGAAAGTATTTCATTAAATAGAAGAGCTCGTCTCATCGAGCAAAGTGCCACTTCAACATTATTTAGTCAATCATATGTGGCTTTTTCTCACTCTCAATGGCTCTCGAAGATTTTTGTTAGTGAGAGAGTCTTTTCCTTTATTTGATTTACTGAAATTGCAGGACTTGTAAGATTTATGTATACTTTGGGTTAGAATTTTTTGTGTTTAGGAAGCCTCTTCTTTTAGGCAAGTTAGTGATCGCCTTTAAGTATCATACAGGTGTTTAATGTTTGGGTTAGTGAGAACCATTTTTTTTGGGTTAGACTTGTTTGTAATGTTGTCAGTTATCGTACCTAATCAATACAAAAGAAGATGACAAAAAAAAAAAAAAAACTACACCGTCATTTTCTTTTCTCTTTTCTTTGTACTACCTCTTTTCCACCAATCGTATAAATTTTCAACCCCATCGCTTAAAAATTAGCAGCAATCAGATCCACAAGAGAATTCAATAATCGGGTCTAATGATTTGATTAATGGCGTTAAAAACCAATAAAATGTTGTTTTACTTGTTTTGTTTTAAAAATATATATAAACCAAAAAGGGGAATTAAGAAGTTTCAAATTTTCAAATGATGGAAAAATAGTTTGGGTAGATGTGCTATTATATGAAAATTTTCGTAACGAAATAGATCGTCTACCCTAAATTTTTAACCCCATGGCTTAAAAGTTATCAGCAATCAGATCCACAAGAGAATTATGATTTGATTAATGGCTTTAAAAACCCAATAAAACTTTGTTTTATTAAAAAAAAGTTATATAAACAAAAAACTATAAATCAAATCTCTTCTTGGCGGAAAAAGAAAACGAGAGAGAAAGATGGAGTCAGGCGAAAGTACGGTGAGCTTAACGTCGGGTCCCGACGGCCGGAAACGGCGCGTGAGCTACTTCGACGATCCAACGGTAGCCGACTATTACTACGGCTTTAACAATCCAACGAAACCCGAACAGATCCGTATAACTCACCACCTCATCACCAGCTATCACCTCCACCGCCGAATGGAAATCAGCCGCCCCAACCTCGCCGTCGCTTCCGATTTCGTTAAATTCCACTCGCCGGAGTATATCGACTTCCTCGCCTCCGTCACGCCGAAAACCATAACCGATCCGTCCGTCTCCGGTAACCTCGAGCGCTTCAACATAGATGTGGACTGGGACGGCCTTTTCTACCATAGCCTCTTTGATTATTGCGGTGGGTACGCTGGTGGTTCTATAAGCGCCGCCGTCAAATTGAACAAAGGCGACGCCGATATCGCAATCAACTGGGCCGGCGGGATGCACCGCGCCAAGAAAGATAGGGCTTGTGGCAGTGGGCAGGTCAATGACATTGTGCTTGGCATTCTCGAGTTGCTCAAGGTCTTCAAGGTAATAGTATTAGAATACAGATTATGCGTAGATTCTTGAATCTTGATGCGTCTAAAATTGCAAATAGAGGAGTTCCTTGTTCCGAAGAACATTTTGTTTCTGAATATGTTAGTAACTGACTTAAATTTTGGTGACAGCGAGTTCTCTACATAGACATTGGGTTTCACCATGGGGATGCAGTACAAGAAGCGTTTTACGACACTGATCGAGTTATGACTGTTTCTTTCCACAAATGTGAGGAGTTTCCTCACCCAAGAACAGGAGAACTAACTGACTTTGGGGTAGGAAAAGGAGAATACTATTCTCTAAATGCGGCGTTAAAGGATGGTTTGAAAGATGCAGATTTGAGAAGTTTATTCATGCCTGTCATCCACAAGGTTATGGAAGTTTATCAGCCAGAAGCAGTTGTTCTTCAGTGTGGGCCTGATTCATTAAGTGGTGATCGCTTGGGTGAATTCAACTTGTCTACCGAGGGTCACGCTGATTGCCTTCGTTACATAAGATCATTTAATATTCCTCTCATGGTCTTAGGTGGTGAAGGTTATACTCTTCGAAATGTTGTCCGCTGCTGGTGCTACGAGGTCTCTTTCCTCTCTTTGGTAACTTGGGACTATATCATACAAGTCTTGTTCTTTAAAAGTGTTTCTTTCTTTGTTGCCTTGTTGCAGACAGCCGTCGCGGTTGGAGTAGAGCTTCACGACAATATCCCACTCAATGCGTACATGGATGAGCTCCCCCCAGGTTGTTATCTTCATATCAGGCCAAACCACATGGCGAATTCAAACACACTAGGAGATATCGAGGAAATAAAGTAACCTCCTAATACCATTTACTTTGATACCTTCACACCTCGATAAACCATTCACAACCTTTAGCTTTCTAATCCTCTTTGGCATTCATCTGCCTTCAATTATTATAGGTACACATTGCTAAGACAACTTTCACAAGTAATACACGCACCTAGTGTACAGT
Source organism: Eutrema yunnanense (assembly GCA_002933935.1). Lineage (NCBI taxonomy): Eukaryota > Viridiplantae > Streptophyta > Magnoliopsida > Brassicales > Brassicaceae > Eutrema > Eutrema yunnanense. The sequence continues at coordinate 56,526 of PKML01044848.1, read as the reverse complement.
TTCAAGACACCCCACCAATCAGCCAACTCACAGAAGCGGTAACAATCATTCATTCATTGCTTTATATCTTTCTGGTTAGTTCTTCCCTCTGAGGCCCTTAAAACTCTCATCTCATATCTGTAGGCGGAAGAAGACATGGAGATGAGACAAAATCCACGTATTTTGAGTGGCAGTCCAAGTTATGAATCAGACTCTGACGAGGATTGGTGTTTTCTCGGATAAGGCCAATGGTAGAGTGTCATGAGCAAGATTTTAGGATACAGTCGTAGAAGGATTCTTCATGCTTTTTTTTTTCACTCCTTTACCTCTACAAACATTTTACATATAGAAGGATAGGTGTATAGACATATGTATATGGATCCAAAGAATCATACATTGTAAAAAAAGATATGAGTACAATAATCACAGTTATAAACCGTTTGGAAAGATAAGGCATTTCGCTAAATATAAAAAAATTTAGTTCTGCAATAAGAAAAAAAACAAAAGTTCTGTTTTTAGCATTATCATTATCGTTTTATGGAAAAAAAACATTACCATTATTTATATTTATTTTAGAACATTACCACATAAATCTTACTAATCTTTCAAACCAAAACAACAAAATCTTACTAATCATATACATTGTAAAAAAGCATGAGTACAATAATCACAGTTATAAACCGTTTGGAAAAATAAGGCATTTCGCTAAATATAAAAAATTTAGGTCTGCAATAAGATTTTTTTTTTTTAGTTCTGTTTTTAACATTATCATTATTGTATATGTATCAAATATTAAGTCATTATAACTTGTATATATTTTGTGCATCAATTGTTATTTTAAGACAATCTAGATTTTTAAGAGTTTTCTTAACAAGTTTTGGCAACTTCACTCGTAATATCTAAAAGATGCAGATTAGCTCGCCACCCACTAGTCAAACCACAATATAGCGCTCATGTATAATGTATTTCAAAGTATACAATAATATCATATAGTTTTTAATAGATTCCAAAATGACGGGACCTCAAGAACACTAACGAGCTAGATAACATATTGTGCCAATAGATTTTTTTTGGTAGTAATATCTCAATTTCTCTCTTGCTTTTCATCTTTAAAGCGAACTTTATCCCCAAAAAAAACTGCGAGTTTAAAGTTTATTAATGGTGGATTTTGATTTTGAGTACCATTTATTATATAAAGATTCGGGAAGTCTCATAAAGAAATAACATATCAGTTCTCCTCCTTATGACACATCAATTCTTAAAAGGAAAAAAACTCATCAAATTAAACCTTTCCATTGATTGATTGACTCATTTCTTTAGATTTCCTAGAAACATAAATATTCTTCCAAAAACCAAAGCGACATAGAATTTCAATATAGAAATTGATTTGACTACTCTAATCATAATCGATTCTCTACACATATATAATCCCTCAAATCGAATAACAAACCCCTCTTCAGAAAAAATACAAGGGGTGTATATTACTCCATCCGTTTCAAAAAGAATGTCATTCTACCATTTTTTTTGTTACATAAAGAGTTGTCACTTTGTATTTTCAATGCAAATTTTTTATTAAAAATCCAGTTTTAACCCTAGTGTTTTAATGTATTAATTAGAAAGAGATTTTTTTTTAGTGTATTAATAAAGGGTAAAATAGAATTTTTATTAATTTTCTTAATTTGTGTGAAAATTGTGAGAATAACACTCTTTTGGAAACGGAGGGAGTATTATTTTTGTCATCATTTTGGGCCACAACAAGCCGACCCAATAGCTAAATACCCCCACACATGGAGGGCAGGTGGAGTCGAACTCAACACTGGTAAGATGGCGACAGAGGTGTGGCAACCACTGGCCCATTTGCTCCTTCTTTTTTAAAATGGCACTCATAGGATAATACAACCGCTCGAGATGTGTCCACGAGAATGACCGAGACCATCTATCGGGAGATAAACTTTCCCCTAGGACCTTTTGCCAGAAGGAGTTTGGACAAAATGGGGTGTATTCAATCTAGCATTTGAAGTGATTTGTATTAAAATCACAAATCCTATGTTATTCAAACATGAATTTTAGAAAATCGTTTAAAATCCCAACGTTATTGAACTAGTGATTTGTAAATGAACTTTCAAATCCACTGTTATTAGAAATAATTTAAGTAGTGGATTTTATTGGATTTTTAGTGATTTGAAAATATTTTGGTGGAATTTTTTAGTTAGAATAAAAATAAAAATCCAAATCTCATTGTTTTATATGAGATTTCATAGAATTTTTAAAACAAAACATAACAATTTACCTAATTCACTCAAATCATCTAAAAACTCACTAAAACTCAAATCTTTCCAAATCATCCTAGATATTAGATTGAATACACTCCCAAATGTCTTACTTTGTAATGATCGAAGATATAATCCATTGATAGATTAGTGATAACAAGCAGTGGATGCATTACAAGAAAACAGGCCAGAACCGACGGCCATATCCGTCGGAATCCCGTCGGAAATGGCCATAAAATTATTACCAAGTAGATCTCGGAATGCGGAGTTCCGGATCGAGAACTTTGAGTAATTCTCGTCCCGGCTGCTGAACGAGCTCCTCGATGGTCATGATCCTCGGTTGAGCTACACTCTGTGTCCGGAACAGTACTATGGCTAGGACCAACGGCAGTACCCTGGCTAGGACATGCTGCAGTACCCCTCTGACGGTCTTGATCGAATCCACCGTAAGACCTACAAAAAATAAAAACGCATCAGTGTTAAAAAAACATATAAATAATCATAAATAATTTTCTAAAAAACCAAAACATTTTTTTCAAAAAATACATATATAAAAAACGTTTATTATAAATACAATTTCTAAAAATCAATACATGTTAAAAAAAAAA
>PKML01044848.1:40909-53658 GCA_002933935.1 Eutrema yunnanense | reverse complement strand
TTTTTTTAACATTACATATATATTGTAAATACATATATATGTATTTAAAAACTTTTTTCATACATATATTTATTAAAACGAATTTACAAAAATATTTTATAAAATTCTATACATATATATAATTTCCAAAAACGTTTTTAATAATTTTCAACAAAAACTAACATCCTAATTATCACAAATTCAACAAAAACTAACAACCTAATTAACACAAATAAATCTAATCACAAAAAATCTAAATAACATTCCACAAAAATCTAATTAACAATTCCACAAAAAATCTAATTAACAATTCCAAAAAATCTAAAAACCTAATCTACTTCCACAAAAATTAACAACAACATAACCTAAACTAACAACCTAACCTAACTAATTAACAATCTAACAACAACAAAAAAGTTTTAATTAAACTCACATTTTCAGGTGGAACTCGGCGGAAGGGAAGAAGGTTTCGGACGGGGAAGAAGAACTCGGCGGCAGAGACTCGGCCGGAAGACGAACTCGTCGGAGGAGACTCGGCCGGAAGAAGAAGACTCGGCGGAGGAAGAGAGGAAGACTCAGCATAAGAAGAAGAGAGGTCTCGACGGAGGAAGAGAAGAAGAGAGGAGGTGGCGGCAGCGGACTCGGCGGCGGCAGCGGGCTCGGCGGAAGAAGAAGAGAGGTCTCGATCAATGAAACTGAGAGAGAAGAAGATGGATGCGATATATAAAAAGGTTTCCGACGGATTACCTCCCTCGGGAATCCGTCGGAAACCAAATTTAATTAACCGCTTCGATTTTTGTTTTTTTCGATTGGCGGTTTAAATTCCTAGGCAAAATTTCATCATCCGTCGGAAATCCCTCGAAAATTTTTGAGGGAATTCCGACGGACCGTCAAATTGCATGCATTCTGATTGGCCAGTCAACGCGTACAGTTTGATATTATAAATATCTAAACCCGTCGAAAATCCCTTGGAAATTTCCAACGGATTTCCGACGGGTATAGGGTTTAGATTATGAAAATTTCATAAATTTTTGTGTTTAATAACCATTAGTGTTACATACTAATAAGAAAAACCTTTGACAACCAATCAAAGCAAGTTATTTGGGATTTTGTAAAAATCGATCGATGAACGAGTTCAAGCATTCATAACAACTCATAATTTTTTAAAAATTTACGTAATACACTCAAATCATCTAAAAACTCACTAAAACTCAAATCTTTCCAAATCATCCTAAATATTAGATTGAATACACTCCCAAATGTCTTACTTTGTAATGATCGAAGACATAATCCATTGATAGATTAGTGATAACAAGCAGTGGATGCACTACAAGAAAACATGCCAGAACCAACGGCCATATCCGTTGGAATCCCGTCGGAAACTGCCATAAAATTATTACCAAGTAGATCTCAGAATGCGGAGTTCCGGATCGAGAACTTTGAGCAATTCTCGTCCTGGCTGTTGAACGAGCTCCTCGATGGTCATGATCCTCGGTAATAAGAAACCTTTGACAACCAACCAAAGCAAGTTATTTGGGATTTTGTAAAAATCGATCGATGAACGAGTTCAAGTATTCATAACAACTCATAGAACATCTATGAACATTTACGGGGTTGTTCCAGGTTTTAATTAAAAAGTTTAAAACGTTTGATTCTTAAAAATATTTCACATAAACTAGTTTATTTTTCTTACTTCTACAACTATCAAGACCAAACATGTTCAAAATCCGGCAAATTCGAGGTTTATTACCCTAATCCGTCGGAAATCCCTCGGAAATTTTCGAGAGATTTCTGACGAATACGAACAAATTCAGTTTTAGCCGAGACATTTTCAGGTTTTAGCCTGGCATTCGAAAATGTCTCGGCTAAAACTGAAACTGGTCTTATCCGTCGGATATCCCTCGGAAATCCGTGGGAAATTCTGTCGGAAATCCCTCGGAAATCTGTGGGATTCACAGCCGTCGGAAATCCCTCGGAATATTTTGACCGATTTTCGAGGGAATATAGGTTCGATATTCCCTCAGAAATCCGTCGGAATATCCCTCGGGATATTCCGAGGAAAGTTAAGCCGTCAGTATAATCCGACCGATTTCCGAGGGAAATCAAGCCCTCAGAATGCCCTTGTTTTGCCCTCGATATTCCGTCGGTATTTTCCGACGGTTTTAATCCCGTCGAAAATCCGGGTGTTTTCTTGTTGTGATGTGATGGCTAATATGGGATTCTTCAATCAGGAACTTTGCGGCAATGGATAAGGCAGACGATATGGATCGAACACTACATAGGAAGAAAAGAGGAGACACAAATAGAGAGGGAATAACAGATCGAGATGGATCTGAGGACATGGGATCGAGATGGATCTGATGACAAAAAAAGGAATAACGGATACGAAGGACAAGATGAGGAAGATGAGTACCAAGGTTTTTGTCGCAAAACCTAAAATAGTAATCATCTAGTATGTACAAATTTTTAACTCTTTAACAAGCTCTTGAGAATTCGAATTCAATGGTATCGATTTTGTCACGTGATTTTAACTAATTTGGCCAGAATTTTACTATAAATTTTGGTTTTTTTTTTTAAATTTTAAGATTGAATTTCTAAAGTTATAGAGTGAATCTTGAATAAGTGTGACCAGATTTGAACTCATAAGGCCAAAATTAACAAATCCCAATGAGGTTTATTCGATTTCGAGCATGATTAATTTTTGGATCTGAAACTTTGAAGAGTTTTAACAGCCATATACATATATAGTTGCAAAAAATTGTCANTATTCGATTTCGAGCATGAATAATTTTCGGATCTGAAATTTTGAAGAGTTTTTACAGCCATATACATATATAGTAGCAAAAACTTGTCACATGCAGGATTTTATTTTGCATCAAATTTATTTTTTAATGGAAATTATAACTTTAACGAGTTTACAAATACATCAACTATTTTATCGACGTATCTCCCTTATAATATTTCTCATTCCTATAGTTTCCATCCTGCAATTTTTTCATATAAACCATGTTAATTTCTCTATACACACAACACAATAAATAAGTGAAAGAAATAAATGCATTTGAATATGGTTGTTTCAAATGCAAATATTCAAGTTTGTATTTGTATTTACTAGTTGAATTTTTTTTTTTTCAAACCAAAACATTTTTAGCTATATCAAAGATCTTCGCATAAACGAAAAACACAAATGACCGTTATGCGCATATGTTAAAATTTCAAAAACTGTTTGATGGAAAAATCTCTTAGAGACAACCACAATAGTTTAACATTTAAACACAAACACAAAAAAAGTAATCAAACTCAATAAAAGAAGTGAAAAAATTATTACTGCGATGATTGAGATGGAAGACTAGGTGGTAGGTGGCATTTGCGCCGACATATTTGATCGCAGGGTTTATAAGGATCAAAAGTGATTCCACACACCCACATGCACTTGTCAAAGCATGAAAGTCCTTCTACTTCTTCTATCATAGTCACCATAACCATTGCTACTAGTAACATCAATACAATACATTTCTTTATACTCATCTTTCTTAAGTATTTTTTTTTTGTTTGTATAAAAATTATGTATATGTTTATTAAGAAGTTTGTGTGTATATATATATACACATATGAAATTAATGACTTGTGCTTAGTTGGTATTTAAATTTATTTTTAAAAGATATGGTCTTAAATATTTTTCTTGCATATAACAAAAAATAGTTAATAATAAATCTAACTTTCACAGATTCTTTTCATCTTTGGTAATAATAAACGGATGGACCATGTAATTTGGTAATAATAAATCCACAATTACTCCAAAATGGGTGAATTTAGTATATATGATTGATTGACCATGTAATTAGGAAAATAATAATTGATAATAACAAATTAGATTTGGCAAATATTTTAGTTGATTTCTGACGGAATTGCCCCTATAGTAAAGAGATATAAGTTGAGTTGTTTGCATTAAATGCTCTGTCGCAGCATTAAATNTGAATATATATTTGAGTTAGTTTCGTTGTGCAGATTAATATATAAATAAATTTTAGTTGTGAAAGTGATGTGATGTAAATATATATACTTAGTTATATATATACCAACACGGATTATAACCTAAATATGTATATCCATAGAATAGGAATTTGGTTGTGAATTTTATTTTTTTGAGTTCAGACTATCACTTTTGATTAATGAATTCTATAATATGTCTTACTAATGATTATAGATAGGGTTTTCAAAACGGGTGAACCCGCCTACTTAATATATTTCGCAGTGGACCAAAATATTTTTTGGACTAACTCGGAAAGAAGTACAATCTTGAATCTTGAAAACACCAACTCTAAGCTTAATGACTGTGGATTTTGTGGTCGGCCCATAAGCTCTTGAAAAACAATTTTCTTGTGTCTAACTCTTTATAAAAGTAGTACAATATTTCTCAAATTTAGTTTTGATATATATTCAATTAGTACAACAAAAAATACATTTAACTTTCAAAGAAAAAATCATATTTTTTAGTAAAGTGACTATAACATATATCTATAAACTAAAAACTAATATATTAATTCGCGAGATCCGCTTTTGTGGGCATTTAAAAATTAAAGTCCTAACCTGCCTCATGACAAAACAGTTTATGTCTAATCCACACATCATCAGCCCGAATTGACATTTTTAATTATATAATATAATTTAGTTATAAAAAGTATATGAAAATTAGTAGATTTGTTTTAGAGATAAATAATATAATATATTAATCAACAGTATAAGACATGTTTTCGATTTAATAAATTATTTTTAAAAAAGTTGAATTGATTTTCGAATAGAATGTAATTTTTTATAAAAATACAAATGGAAAATATTGCAAGATCTCAATTTCTTTAAAAAAAAATATAGATTGGTTATTATTTAAAATAATATAATATCTTTTAATAATTAAAGAAACTAAATACACACTTGAATGCATGTTGAAAGAAAAGAAAAATTTCATATTCAATTAAATAATCTTGAAAGATAACTATATCATTTCCTATTTCAATTATTTTTTCTTATTTGTAATGGCATAATATGTAATAAATTACAAAATAAATTTTATTTTTCTAAATGACTTCTTAAATAATAATATAGAGATATCGGTGAATGCTATATTTATGATTATATTTTTTTCTATATGTCCGTTAAATGTTTTTGATTTTTGTCATTTATAAACACAGAATATGAAAACTTATTTATTTTTCTCAATATTGTGGTAGGGTTTAAATATCTCAGTTAGGATTATGCCATTACACGTTCCTATTTATGAGAATGAAATCAATCAAGGTGATTTGAAGCTGATCTTTGGCTTCAAAATAATCCCTTATGTGGAATACCCAAAGCTCACACAGAACAAGTATAAAGTTTAAAAATTCAACCATTGTACGAAACATTGATCCAAAAACCGAAAGCTTATTTCTGGACGCACCAAGTTTTGAAGATATTATTAACTACAACATTGAGCCCTATGTCTTAACGAGTTCGTTAATTTATTTTACGAAATAAGTTTATATTTACCCTAATTTATGTTATACAATTAATATATTATCTGTAGTAATATTGTTTTTTCTTTTAATTGTGTGATATATTTGTCTTCAAGATTTAATTGGATATGTGTCTGCGGGTAGAGATCTACAAATCGAGGAAGCCAAAGCAGATATATGAGTCATACACCACAAGTTTCGATCTATTAGACGCTGAGTAAGTATCATGTCCTTACTTATTTGTTTTTCTATAATGTCGATAATAATATCAAATTTCCTAGGTTGATGTATCTATATATATAAAGTTAGATTTGCTCTCTTCTCATGAAGATACATCATCATCCACATGTATGCCACATCATTTTTACATTTAATTAGTTAAAATTTTGATATATATATTAACTATACATTTTATTAAATTTTGAAAGGTCATTTTCATATTTATATCATGAAAACTTTTAAAAAATCAACAAAATTTATTGAAAGAATAATAGATTTAAAATTTTGAGTTTTATTAATATATTACACACTTTATTATAGTTACAAAGTTAAAGTTTTATATCGAAAAGATGTTTAGTGAATGTATATTATTTGATCCAAACTAATAGTAGACAATATATATACAATATTAATGTAACATAAATCATCCACATGTATGCCACATCATTTTGATATTTAATTTTCATTGTTTAATTAGTTAAAACTTTGATATACATATTAACTATACATTTTATTAAACTATGCAACGAATTTGAAAGATCATTCTCATATTCATATCATGAAAACTTAAAAAATCAACAAAATTTATTGAAAGAATAGTATATTTAAAATTCTAGTTTTACTAATATATTACACACTTTATTATAGTTACAAAGTTATAAAATTTTATATCGAAAATATGTTTAGTGAATGGATATTATGTGATCCAAACTAATAATATACAATATATTCAATACTATTAATTTAACATATCACAAATATATAAAGTTTTTTAAAAAAAAAAAAACAGAATATCTAATAAATAAAAAGTAAACTCATTATCGTTTAATAATGCATATTATAGTAACTTTGTTAAATAAATTATATATAAGAAAATTGATTTTTAAAAAAAATAAGTACATAATTTAAAATAATAAAAATGAAACGTTCAGTAATTTAGACATTTTGGACAACATGATTTATTTGATCTTTAAATATAGATAAGATAGGTGACAAAAAAAAAAATAAAATATAGATAAGATATGAAAGTTCCAAACAAATATGATTATTTGTAAATAATATAGAAGTGATTGACCATAGATATTGAAGTGATTGACTATCACTTATATTTTTATTTTAATGGAGGTGGAAATAAGACAAACAATTAGTTAAGTTTCAAATAAAATATTAGACTTACAATCTACAAGCAATGATTTGTTTTACAAAAAATGAATAAAAAGTTATCATAAATAAATTAAACTATTATAAAACTTAAAAAATAAAAACTCGCGGGTCACACACTTTTTTCTGATATAAAGTTGAATCTCACCGGGCTTACCCCTTATCAATAGATTTATGTGTTGGTTAAATTTCCATTATTGATGTAATTAAATTCATTATTTTATCAAAATACATAAAATAACACATTGTCTTGAATAAGCAAATTCTAAAACGGTTAAATCTGAATTTTTGTGACATGCAATCCATGAATATATTTAAAATCAACAAAAGTTTATCAATTGTTAATTCTATTATTGCTGTAATGAGCTTACCCCTTATCAATAGCCTTATGTGTTTGCTAAATTTCCATCTTTCTCTCCACTTATATATGAAAATAGTTTTCAAAAAAATAAAAGAAAAATAGACTTAGGAATCACAAACATATTGCACACATAAATATGGTTAAAATCATATATGAAACACTCCAAAAATAATAACTTCACATGAAACAAAATAAAAAAAATTATTATGCATCTTTAAAATGTAAATATCTTCCTTTTAAAAAACTCAACTAATTGCATAAAATTGATCACCAAAGAAAAATGAGGTAAACACATAGATGATCATAAATTAATTAAAAAACAAAAAAAAATAAATACACAGATCTTAAGCTGATAGAGATAATTAAATAAACTACGAGACCAAATAAAGAAAAATACCATTAGATTAAAAATTGTTTACCACGTCCGCGCGGATCACATCCTTTGTGATTGAAATTGAAATTGAAGATATCGGAGAAGACGAGGGTTTTAGATGAGTTTGTAATTTTTTTTATAGGATAATCATATTCACAAAAAGTGATAGGATAATCATATTCAATATTTATCGGATCACGCGCGGATCCATGTCTCTCTCTCTCTCTCTCTCTCTCTCTCTCTCAATGTTTAGATCGACGCTCGACCCCATATTTCTTATACTTTTCCAAATCGGCCCATATTATCTCAAATGTTCTCATTAACCCATACATCTACGATGACTTTGATAGTAAATTAGTGATAGAAATTAAATCGTTTTTCAAATAAAATTAGATTCATTTTATAGTCACCAACACTGGATCATCGAAGATGAATAATAGTAAATTCTGAATATTTTATTAGTATTCAGTTTTAGGTAAAAATAGACTAAAATACATGGACCTATTTCGAAATATTTTTTTTAATAAGTTCAAAGAATTCTAAATTCACAAAACTAACTTACTTTTTATTAGTATCCGAAGTAACTTTCGGAGTATATAAAACTAACTCAATTTCGAAATATTTATTTTATTAGTATTCATTTGGGTTAAAAAAAAAGGTACAATTCCCTAAATTTTAAAATGACAAAAAATTAACTTTTAAAAACCAACTAATTGAATAAATAGTCAACCAAAGACAAAAAAAAAAATCAAATTGTGGATCCACCCACTAAACAAATATATAAATAAACATAAAATTAAGAAGAAAAAAACTTAAGAATAAACAATCCACATTTCTTAAGCTAATAAGGACAAATCCATTAACAATCATACTAATAAAACTAAAGTAATATCATATCAATTTTTTTTTTTAAAAATTGTGTTCACGTCCGCGCGTAGCGCGGATTAGACACTAGTTGTTTAAATAAACTAATCAAACAATTTTATTAATTCATAATTGTAGCGACTATATGTTAACGTGTTATGCATATGAGGAGGATATTACTAAAGATTTATACGATCAATGGAATACCATTCAAACATATGGTACAATATGTGTCCTAAGGTTTTGGAGTTTGAGGAAGGACAAGATATATATTTGAATATCTATTTTTTCATATTTGGACAGAATTGTTTTAAACTGATCATCTAATTTATATAGCTTAACCTTTATCTATTCATTTAATCATTTAGATGACAATGCTAGAAAACTGCTGATTCGACCAGTTCATCGATGTTCTCAATTTATATTAGATCCTTCTATTAGAGAAGCCCTTGATTTTAAAAACAAGTAAGTTGTTTGTGTAAACAAACTTGTATTGTATTATGTTTACACGAAGTTATAATTATATTTGTTTTTACAGATTTTTACTCCAGACTGATCATGGATCGGTGGTTGATTCATAAGAACATCGTTTGGTATTTTGTCTATGAATCATATTATTGATCTTCGTTTTAATTTCCAAGACATTGATATCTTTAGGTTTAAATTATTTTGTACTCTACTTCGTATGTTGACAATGTTAAATTTACGAGTACATCTTATGAGGAATTTCATAAGGTTCTATATAATAACTATGATACTAGTATAGTCTCTTTATTTTCAAATAGGGATGTCAATCGGACTGGTCCGGTCCGACCCGAAACTCGGAAAGTCCGCATATATTTGAGTCCGGTCCGGCCCGACCCGAAAAAAATCGGACCTATATTCTAAAGTCCGGCCGGCCCCGGAAAGGGCTCTAGAGTTTTTCGGGCTTTTTTGGACTTTTCTTTACAAACACAAAAATCACAATTCTCAAATGAAAAATAATTAAAACAAAATATTTATCAAAATAAATCTAAATTGAATGTATTATATCAAATCCAATTAAATTTAAAAGAAAAAGTTTTACAAAACAAAAAAATTCAAATAAATTGTATTACCAAATAAAACATAAAATCAAAACACTTCAAATCTAGGTAGTAGAGTTTAGATTAAAATCTCTTTCGTCGTCTTATAAATCCTCATCACCATCAAGAGTTACAGATAAAAAAAAGTAAAATAATATTAAAATTTTAGAGGTATAAATCATATAGAAATGTCATTGAAAGTCTATAGATAAAGATTTTAAAAATATAAAGTAAATATGGATGAATGATAATGGTACATGGATCACGAAATGTAAATTCATCCAACCAAGTGCATGTACAAATCAGTGTTTCATCGTTTCTTGGTAAAAGACGATTTCTATATTTATCCAAGACTTGCGCACCAATACTAAATGTAGACTCTGAAACCACTGTAGTTATCGGAATGCTTAGAACATCACATGCCATACGAGCTAACTCACCATAACGTTGTGACTGACACTTCCACCATTATAAAACATCCATGTCTTCATAAAAAGTCAGTTCCAGCATATCGTCTTCTAAGTATAGAGTCAATTTAGACTTTCCTTCTTCTATAATGGTACTTTGAAATCATATGATAAGCGAACCTAAATTTAATAAGACATACGTAATCAAATAGTCCCGGACTATTCGGGCTAGTCCGAGCCCGATCGGACTAAGCCCGAAAAACATAATAGCCCGAAAGGCCCGAATTTTTTCGGACTTTTATTTCTAAGTCCGAGCCCGCTGTTTTTTAGAACCGGACCGGGCCGACCCTCAAACTTTGGCCCTAATTGACACCTCTATTTTCAAATAATAAAATAACGCATGAATATAGATTAACTTTAATTGGATGAACTTTTTCAATCGACAACATGAATATTATAAGACAAAAGAAAAACAACACGTGTTATCTCATACTTCGATTTCATGAATTCAAACCTTTCATGAATTTATGATTACAAGTCATCGGAATTCCGTAATCTCATTATATGGTAGTAATGATACAAATGTAAGCTTCCAAACAATAATAGATTTCATACATATACATTACATTTAATAGTTATATATTTTCTCAATCGACAACATTATTATCTGGTGGTCAATACATAAATATACAATACATACATATATATATATATACCAATCCATATAGATGCCAAGTATATTCAAATTTTCGTAAACCAATCATGCTTAAGGATGTCAATCGGGCTAGCCCGACTCGGCCCGGTCCAAAACCCGTATATATTTGAGCCTGGCCCAGCCCGATCCGAAAAAAATTGGGTTTTTTATTCTAAAGCCCGGCCCGGACAGAGCTCTAGGGCTTTTCGAGCTTTTTCGGGATTTTCTTTACAAACACAAAATTTCTCAATTCTCAAATGAAAATTAATTAAAACAAAATATTTATCAAAATAAATCTAAATTGAAATGTATTATATCAAATCCAATTAAATTTAAAAGCAAAAGTTTGACAAAAAAACATATAAAATTCAAATAAATTGTATTACCAAATAAAACATAAAATCAAAACATTTCAAATTTAGGTAGTAGAGTTTAGATTAGAATCTCCTTCATCGTCTTCTAAATGATAAAAAAAAAGTAAAATAATATTAAGCTTACAGAGGTATAAATCATATAGAAATGTCATTGAAAGTCTATAGATAAAGATTTTAAAAATATGAAGTAAATATGGATGAATGATAATGGTACCTGGATCACGAAATGTAAACTCATCCAACCAAGTGCATGTACAAATCAGTGCTTCAACGTTTCTTGGTAAAAGACGATTTCTATATTTATCCAAGACATGTGCACCAATACTAAATGTAGACCCTGATGCCATTGTAAGTATCGTAATGCTTAGAACATCATATGTCATACGAGCTAACTCATCATAACGTTGTGATTGACACTTCCACCATTATAAAACATTCATGTCTTCATAAAAAGTGAGTTCCAACATATCATCTTCTAAGTGTAGAGTCAATTTAGACTTTCATTCTTCTATAATGCTACAATTTTCATACGCTTTGAAATCATATGATAAGCGAACACATATTTAATCAAATAGTTCTGGGCTTTTCGGGCTAGCCCGAAAAACACACTATCCCAAATGGGTTTAGCCTGAAAGGCCCGGTTTTTTTGGGTTTTTATTTTTAGGCCCGAGCCCGCTATTTTTCAGAGCCGGGACTGGCTGGCCATCGGGCTTTGGCCATAATTGACACCCCTAATCATGCCCGTACATGCACTTTGTATAAAATTAAATAAACATCTTAAAATTAAAATACAAATATTAATATAGAAAAAATATTACATACCATTAAAAACTAATTTTATACAACAATAATATTACATTAAGAAAAATTAATACAAAATAAAGTAACACATGAAAATAAAGTTGCAAGAACACATATATACTACTTAAATTAAAATACTACACCAACCCATAATTTGGTATTTTACTAGTAATTTATGATTTAGTTGGTATGCTTTTTTTATTATCTATATGTAATTATATTTTAACGTCTTATTAATTACTATTGCTTGTAATAATTTTTAATGTATGTTTTATAGTTATTTATGAAAGTTTTAAATCTAATCTATTAAAGTAGAGTGCTATTTTGTGTCCAAACAGGAAAAATGAAAATAAATATATTCTTATTCTGGATAACTTTTAAACTTTAGATTTTTGTGAATAACTATCCCTGTTTTCAAACAGAATTATTTTGTTCAATTAAAAATTCATTTAATTAATCTGATTTGAGTAGTTTAATTAATTAATTAATCTGATTATATATATATATTAATTTTAATTCACAATTAGGAAAATTCAGACTATGCCAGAAATTAAATTAAATATTTAATATTATAAATAAAATCGATTATTTCAATAATATGTAAATTAAATATTTCAAAAATAACTTAAATTTTTATTACTATTTTGTTACGAAAATAAGATTTGTTATTTTGAATTTTTGAATTTAGATTATGCAAAATATTTTAATAAACAATGTTTTTTGAATGATACATATTCATTAAAAAATAATATTAAAATTTGAATTTAATGTAGATTTTCTGAGATTTTATCAACACTTACAACCAAAATATTCAGAATAATAACAAAATATGTTTATTTCTAAATTTAAATCTTATTTATACAATCAAATTTATAATTGAATATTTTTCAAACTGAAAATAATATATTATTAATTAGATTTGCACAACCATAAATGTGATCATACATATGGACAACATTC
>PKML01044848.1:12372-30601 GCA_002933935.1 Eutrema yunnanense | reverse complement strand
GTTTATATTAATAAATATTTATTAAAAAAATATTATCATAAAATCTAAACCAGAAATGGTTATTCAATTCAAATTAAAAATTAAAAATTCTACTACAAGCAAAATTATAACATATACATTTTTTGTCCAAACATGAAAACATTCATATTAGGCTATTCTTTACTTGGATAACTACTATTCAAGTTGCCAAACAAGTCAGTTTAGTACAATATTAATAAAATTATATTTTAATTTATATTTAAAAATAATTCCAAAAATTCAAATTATAATTTAGATTAGTTTGGATTTCCTTAAATATATGTTAGATTAATTATCAAAAATCATAAAACCAGTTGTTTCTGTACAAAAATAATAAACCGGATATTAATTTAGATTTAATTTTATTATTCAAATGTAAATAATATTCTCATAATGACGGACATGATAAACGATATGTTATTGTATATTTTTATCATTATCAATCAGCCTAAAATTTTAAATATTTGAAATTAGTAAATATTTATATTATACGATAATATGAACGGGCGGGTTGGAATTATGTTTTTATAATCGCGGTAATTCCCGGATCAATATGAACGGACGGATTAGAATTATGTTTTTATAATCACGGTCATATTTCATACTAGAAACAATTAAATCTACAAAAAAAACTATATCTAAACACAAAAATAAATCTTTGTCACTTATTAGAAAAATTATATCTAAATTCAAAAAAAATTATATTACAAAATTTGGTAAAAAAAAAAATTCTCGTGCGGTCGCACGGGGTAGAATCAAGTTCTTAATTAATTATGATCAATACTCAATAGTGAAGATTGTAATGCAAAATACAATTTTTAAAAAAGTTTAATTTGAAATTTTACCATTGAAGTGAAATACCCTCAAACCTTAAATTTGAGGTTTAGCAAACCTTAAAAACAGTCTCTTGGAGATGCTCTCACGTAGACTAGAGTGGATAGTTTGTGTTTGATTGTCCACAAGATTTTCTTGTTGGCCTCAAATCTGTGAATGTGCATGCAATGTCTGAATAAACTGCAAAAATGTCACGGTTCTCTTTTCCCCAAAATTTACAGGTTTTTCACTGAAGTTCTCAATCATTAACCTCACTTGCTTCCAATTTCGTCAACAAAGCTCAGTGGAAGGTTTCTTTCCCCATTAGTAGTAAATAGTAAATACAAGAAATGGTGTGTCTTCGTCATGTGCAGATCAAAATATCTAAGTTGTTCTCATTACTTTGGAACTGAGGATTAACATTTAACAAAAGAAATAGAGATGATGATTGCTCACACGTAATCCAATGAAACCATTAGACAATACCATAAAGCAACCATCAAACAATACATAAGATGATTGAAGAGAGAACACAAAATCATCGAACCTAAAAAAAGGACTGAGGTTATAAAAGAAAACATAAGTGTTCAAAAGAAACGAAATTTTCCACAGATAAGTTTGTCTTTAGCCTGTTCACCGTGATACGACTAGAAAAAAAGGATTCAATGTCTTTTAGATCTAAAAACCAGACACCTTCAAAAGGTTTATTAAGGCAGGGAGGACTCATATGAACAAAATACGGCGAAATACATGCTCATATTCGTATTTCCATCAAGATCAAAATGGTGATGATTCGGGATTTACCGCACAGGCTGTTGGTTATAGTGGTTCTTCTCTTTCTTCTTTGCAGCGGCCAGCTTTGCACGTCTTGCAGCTGCCTCCTGCGCAGCAGTTTTCGCTGCAGCATCCATCTCTTTGCTTGATTTCTTCTTCCTCATGGATGCAATCTTTTTTAGCCTTTCTTTGACATCCATCGCAGATTCTTCCTCAGTCAGTTCAGACCCAGCAGTTTCATCTACAGCATCCGGTTTGCTGTTTGCTTGTTGTTGTTGAGATTCTTTTACCTCCTTCTGTTTATCCTTCTTTTTCTTCTTTTTTGATGCCTTTGACTCCCCACCTGCTGCATTCTCCTTCTTCTCTCCCTCTCCATTGAGGTCTTCTTTCTTCTCTTGTTTAGCCTCTGTGAAAGAACACGCAAAGTAATTTTCATCAGATTAAACTTCTATCGGTATTAGCAAAAAGCTACACAGATCAAAACAGTCTGATTTTCTCAGCTAGGAAAAAACAAAAGTACGATAGTGATACAACATATTAGAAATGCTAATAACGTAGAGCACAGTTGTGTGAAACAATTAGTAGCATTGGCTGTGCTAATATATAAAGAATTGAAAACAAAAGTACCTTGAGAGTCCTCTTGGCCATTATTCTCCTTGGGGGCAACTCCAAAATCTGCTAACAAAGCCTCAAGCTCAGCAAGCTCTTTCTTTTTCCTCTCTTTTTTGGAAAGTTGCCTCTCTGCCTCCTTAGGAGGTGCAGGAACTTCAGGAGCTTTCTTCACCTCAGGCTCTGGTTCTGGATGAACTTGTACCTCTGTTTCCTGTTCGTGCTCTTCGTCCACATCATCATCACCTTCATCAAGAATGTCTTCCTCACTTTCACTTTCCTGACAATCGAAACAAGCGAAGTTCATCATAACCCTAGAAACTCACACATGCAATCACGCTAGAAACAAGTCAACCTGAACGAAAACGTTTTAAACAAGAGGTGTAACCCAAGCCTATTTATTAGACATGCATACGCAAGGAAATGCAACCACAACATGAGTAACACATAAGTGAAAACATTCAGGAAGGAGAAAGCAACAAGCTTCAGAGAGAAACAGCATGAGCAACAATAACAACTCCTCTCAAAGCCAACCACCAAACATAAATCGGCACATCTGAAATAATTTATCAGAACAATAAACATAGGAAAAATCAACAACAGAACAAAGAGAATCGTTAAGCGATAGACAGAGAGCCTTATTTACTGAAAGCAAGACAAATCTCAATAGACATACAGCAAATATCACAACCAATTTAGGAACCAGAGAGACAATATAATGGTTTCACTTCTAACCTCAACGTGAGTGTCTTTTGCATCAGTATGTGATGGCTCAGAAGTGCTCCAGCCAGACTGGAGAGGAGCAGTGGTTGCGTAATAGTCATCATCTTCATCGTCATCATCGATATCAGCCCAAGACTTAACTTTCAAAGGCGTAGGTGCCCAAAAGACCTGTGGCTCAGGCTCCTTCTCTGGCTCTTGCCGTGAAGACGACTTAGAGGACCCTTGGCTCTTACCTGCTTTGTCCGTCTTCTTCTTCTTCTTGCGAGTTTCCAAAGCTGCAAACAAGTTGGTGCTCTGAATCGTAATCGATCCTTCGTCTCTCTTGTTTCCACCAGCCATCTTACTTCCTCTCAATCAAACGCGATACAGATAAATCAACAGCGAAAAAACCAAGATCGAGATAAAAACAACAAGCTTATTCTGACAAACCCGATTTCACGTAGAAGTCTCGACGGATAAACAAATATAAACAAAAACAAAAATATGAAATCTGGGTTCGATTTCTACGCAATAACAAATCTTTGATCGAAAATCCTAGACTCAAGACTAATCACTGATTGCCCAGAAGAAAGAACAGTACATCCCGATGGATTGAAAGATTAGGGTTCGAGATGAGAAATCAGAAAATCGACAAAAGGCTATGAAATTGATATGGAAACGGAAACGAGCGAGAGAAGAAGAAGAGAAACTCGATTGGTAGGAGAGTTTTAGAATTAGGGTTTTGCTTCTTCCTTGTTAAGGATGAGGAAATCTGGGTGTAGCAGCCGTATAGGTTAGGGCTAAATCCGAGAGAAGGAGATAACGCGAGAGAAAGCCATTAAAAAGCTCGTGTCCCTGAATTTATATGGGATATGTAAATTTACTTCTTGGTACCTAATAATTTTTGGTTTATCTTTTTGCTAAATTTGTTTTAAAGCTATACAGTTTAGCCCAAAAGTTTAGATAGTTAATGATGTAGCTGAAAATTTGTAAATAGGAATAATCAGGACATTTTGGCTTAAATAAGAAAAGAAAAACCGATGGACTATCGAGCAATATACATAAACTTTGTTGCTCGATGAGAACATACAGAATGTGAGAGCGATTTAGACATGGTTTTTGCGGAGTACGCTGATTTAGTATTTCGATTCTCAAGAGCGATTTACAAGAACAAGAACAAAGAATAGACAAGTGTTTGAGTCTAAAG
This sequence comes from Eutrema yunnanense, assembly GCA_002933935.1. Lineage (NCBI taxonomy): Eukaryota > Viridiplantae > Streptophyta > Magnoliopsida > Brassicales > Brassicaceae > Eutrema > Eutrema yunnanense. The sequence goes on along the minus strand of PKML01044848.1, from coordinate 26,478 downwards.
CTAAGTTGTAGTTAAGGGTGGTGTTGAGAGTTAGATTATCGTCCTTTTGATCCTTGCTCTTGTCTTTGTTTTATACTATGAGATCGTGTTTAACATCTACGTTTACTCCGTCTGATTCGCCATGAATGGTCTTTAAGTCCGAGGATCCGGCCGTTACATTTAGGCGACTTAACTCACCGGTTTGAACGAGTATTTGGTCTTGGCGGGGTTGACTAACGGTTTTGTATTTAATTCCCTTTGACCTTAGATGTTCACTCTGATGGATCTTTCAATTCGGCTCGTCACCTTGTTTACTCATTTGACCTCACTAAACTTCTTTGACTTCACCTGATCTTTTTACCTTAGGTTTATTGGGTCCAATTTACTAGATCGAAATTTTAACACCCACAGTTACCCCCCCCCCCAATTCCTTAAATGCGGAGATTTGATCATGTTTGAGGAATTTCACTTCGTTACTACCGTCGCGATTGAAAACCTAGTCTTGGTCGATTCGCTTTCTTCTTCTTCGCGTTGATCTTTCATCTTTCCTTTTGTTTCGATGGTTTTTGTTCATTCCTCCAATGGTCAGTTTAATTCTTGGCCCAAGAGCATTTGTACGCCGGAATCGATAAAAATTATCCGTAAAGGCTGTAACCTTCCTGAAGGAATTGAAATTGTCATTTCTTTTCCGCAAGAGAATCCTGAAGAGGCTCCGTTAGGATATTTTTGTCCTTCTAAGGTCTTCTTGAGTGATTGTGGCTTGCATTTTCCTATCCCAAAGCTCTTGACTCGATAGCTTTTCGAAACGGGGCTTTGTCTTTCTCAACTCTCCCCAAATTTAATCTGTAAGGTGCTTGGCCTTATTGATGTTGCTAATAATTCTAGTACTTCCTTGCATCTACGCGGTATTTACCGCTTAGGTTTCCCGAAGAAACGTCCTTCGCATCGCGGTGTGTTGTCATTTACTCTTCGCTCTCATCAAAAGGTGTTTTCGGATCTTCCTGACCGAGAGAATGGATGGTGGACTTCGTTCTTCTATTTTAAGGTTGACGATACTTCCGTGGATTTGAACTTTAATGTTCTTTCGAGATGGGAGAAAGAGACAGGTAATACTTCTTCTTTTCCTTTTTCTTTTACCTTCCTTTCCTTGTGTTGACTACTAATTTCGCGATCTCCTTCAGTGTCCGTTTTGACTACGATTGATTCCCCTCGGCTCTTGACTCTTTTTGAGAAGTTGAGGTCGGGGGGCCAAGAGATGGTACAATCCCGGGTCGGTGAACAACAAGAATTGATTGCTCGAGGTTTCCCTGAAGGTATCCTTTTTTTACTTTCCGATTTCGCCTGGTTCTATCGATCTTGTTATCTTTAACTTTTGCTTTTCTTTTTTAGATGTCTTTTTTGAAGACGGTTTATCCCGTGAACCGATGAATGTCTCTAAACGAGATAGATCTCGTCGCCTTTACTCCGTCTTTGATGGGAAATTTACTTACCCCTTGGCATCTTCTTCAGATAAGAATCTAGTCACTCGCGGTGTTCCCAGTTTTTCTAGCTCTATTGCGAATTTGTAAATCGGAAGAGCATGGGGACTTTGTTCGGCCATTGACGGTGTGTGAAGAAGAAGACTCGGACGACGACATTACTCCGCTCAAACGTCACATATCACAGTCATCGAACCCAATGTGTCCTGGTGATGCATTGGTTAGGTCACCGACCAGTGAGGTCGTGGTTTCAGTGCCCATCGAGGAGGTCAATCTGCAGACGCTTGCTTCCGTTTCTTGCCGGACATGATCCCCTGAGATGGGTTTGGATGTTGTGTCTCCGTAGCAAGTGACCACGCAAACCTTCCCCGATGAGCATTTTTTTACTAGGGAACATGAGGCTGTTTTCTGGCCTTGATCCCCCTAGGAAAAATGATCTTGATATGGCCCATGTAGGATCGGATGAACAACTCTCTTATCTTCAGGTGGAAGGAGATCGTTCGGTTGAGTCCGAATTATCTTTGAAGGAGCGGCTCCTTTTAGTTGAAGGAATACTGGCCAATATAGATGATGAGCTTATAGAAAAAGATCGGATTCATTCCTGAGCCACTGAAGAGGCGAGATCTTCTTCTTTTCAGGCCGGGAAATAATATGTTATTGCTTTATTCAGATTAAAAAAAATTGTCATTCGCTCCCAATGTGGATTAAAATTTTAACTCGGATGAAAATCATATTAGATTTTAGAGATTTTAAGTTGAAAATATCAAACAAAATTGTTTAAATTGCGCTAAATTTTCCGATTCTAACTTAAATCATAAAAACATTTATGTTATAAAATTTATTTTAATACATTAAATAAATATTTTGAAATCCTACCTCCTTGGGTGTGTGAGCTGGTGTGTAAGCTGGTGTGTGAGCTGGTGGAGTCGGGCTTTTGGTTCGTGCTCCTTGGGTAGTGCCTCCTACCTCCTCTCTGCTTCTTGAGGGGTGCTTGTCGTGTGCTTTCTCTCCTTCCTCCTCTCACTTGTTGACAGGTTTGTGCTGGTTAACGGCATTTTGGTTTGCTCGTTGCAATCTGAGCCAAGTCATTGTTGCGTTTGTGTTGTTGTTGTGTTGCGAGAGTTGATTTTGTGTTGCGAGAGTTGGTTCTTTGGCTAGATTTGGTGATGTTTGGTTGTTTGTGTTTCGTTTTTGTGGCTAGTGAGGTATGGCATTGCCTTGGTTCTGTGTTGTGGTCTCGGGGAGCTCCAGTTGGTTTCGAAGGATTGCGTGGAGTTCTGGATTTGCTCTCTTGTCTCGGGCTGGTGGTTGTCTCGACATTGTCAGCTCCATGTCTGATATCGGGTGTTAGATCCGCCATTGTTAATACTATTGTCGTCGTTCCTGCTCTGAGTTTCGCGAGGCTTCCCACTATTTTTTTGAGGCTCGTCAAGGCTTCTTGTTTTCAAGACTTATCTTCTTCAATATGCCTTTTAGTATCCCTATTGCGGTCTTTAATCTACTTTTGCGCATTATAGTATTCTCGTTGTTGTTCTTATTTCGTATTTTCATCATCTTGTAACACTTCCATATGCAATTTAAATTGAATACCCTTTTACAAAAAAACAAATTTCAAATATACCCAAAAGGTAGGTATAGAGTAAAATCATTGTCAATCCGAAGAATCTTGATCAAGTACAAAGACAATAGTAGCTATGGAATCGTTGGAAGCCGCCAAGCTTCAAGACGACAAATTTGAACTGGTCTTGGTTGTAGCCGATGTTAGCCCATTGACGCGTGCATATCGGCTCCCATAGCCGCTCTTCTTGTGCCGTCTTGTGCCAGATCTTGCTCACGCAAGAGGACATAGCCAAGGTCTTCGTGTCCACGTGCTTCAACACCTCGTACAATACACTCGTCTAAGTTCGTGAATCCGACTTCTGATCCTTGTTATTCCTCTGAGCTCATCTTCTTGTTCTCGTTCCTTGCACTGCACTTTATCTGAAATCGATTATGCAGATCAAAACTTGTTCGAGTGAAGAGATGAAAAAAGTATTGGCGCTTTGCGGCTTACCCTTACAACTTGTACCTCTGTTTCCTGTACGTGCTCTTCATCCACATCATCATCACCTTCATGAAGAATGTCTTCCTCACTTTCACTTTCCTGAAAATCAAAACAAGAGAATTTCATCAGAACCCAAGAAAATCACACATGCAATCTAGAAACAAAACTTTCTAACCAAGGCTTGTGTCGAAAACAAGTCAACCTGGACACATGCCTATTTATTAGACATGCATATGCAAGCAAATGCTACCAAAACACATAAATTAAAACCTCAAGGAGGCAGAATTCAACTATCTTCAGAGAGGAGCATCATTTCAATTCCCTTTCTCCCAAAGGATAAATAACCAAACAGTCAAACACAAACTGGTACGTTTGTGATCATTTAGCAAAGCAAATAAGCATAGGAGAAATCAACAACAGAACATAAACTAAACTCTCAGAATCTCCAAGTCACAAGTTAAGGTAGCCCAGCGCATTCGGGTATTTGGTAAGGAGGTTTAGGATCCATATAGATACTGAAATATTTTCGGTTCTGTTCCAGTTCGGTACCCGTCGGTTCGATTCCGAGATTTAAAAACCAGAAAATACCCAAAACTTTTCGGATCTTAATCATTTCAGGTATTTATTACCCGAAATGCCTAAAATATACCCAAAACCCCATAATATATTTAATATTTTTGGGTATATAATTATAATTCGGATACCCGATCGGGTATCCGTTCGATTCCGGGTATTACCCAATACCCACAGATATCAATGAGGAAGAACCATCGGGTATTTTGGGTACGGTTTCGGTTATTTCGTGTCGGTTTCAGTTTTTATGCTCATGCCTTTAGTTTGTTAAGGAAATAGATAGAGATGCTTATCTAATGGAAGCAAGTCAAATCTAATTACGCATACTGCAAAATTCACAACCAATCTAGGATCCATAAAGACAAAATCAGAAAGAGAATTCATGACTCAAAACCAACTCATGAGATGGAGAACAAAAGGCACTCATTTAAGTGATAATCTGACAAACACAACCAAAACCTACAATTGTTTGGTTTCTGACCTCAACGTGAGTCTCTTTTGCATCATCTTTCCGTGACGACCCTTTGCTCTTACCTGCTCTGTCCATCTTCTTCTTCTTGCGAGTGTCCAAAGTTGTTGCTCTGAATCGTAATCGATACCTCGTCTCGGATCAATTGCTCAAAAGCCACAAATTCTTAAAAATTTCTCCCAAATGCCACTTTTTTGTTTTTGTATTTTTAATAACCATTTATTTTTAAATCAAAAATCAATGAAAAACCCAAAAAACCAAATGAAAACTCGAGAATTACAATCTAACCAGTTGGATCCGACCCAGACCCAACAATCCGACCCAAACCCAGCCTAATTCAGTTTAATAAAAATTGAAAATAAAAAAAAAACAAAAAATTCCCAGACTTCCCCACTCAGAGACCATCGCTCTCCCCTAACTCCCTCAAACTTCCGATCGATTCCATTCCGATAACGGAATCCGAAAAGAACGAGGCCGAGAACTCCCAACTCCGGTTCCCTCGCCGTTCTGGTCTTCGATTTCGTTGATTCCTCGCCGGGAGAACTCTGAAATCCGCTCTCTCTACCCACGCGATTCTTCATATCCAAACTGTAAGTTTCCTCTTCCCTTCATTCTTCCTCTTGAACCTTGTTTTTGTTACTTAGAGATGTCAATAGGTCACATAAGCAAATGGTAGTTCCGATTCCTTAGTTTTCGATGGATCCCTAACTTCGTTTCGGTTTTGATATTGTATGTGGATGTGTTGTCGAATTAGTTTGGATTAGTTTGGATTCTTCACAAATGGTATGTGGATGTGTTGTCTAACTTATATCGGAATTGGTTGTTTTAGGAATGGCTCGTGTAAGGGTCGGTGGTAAGGAATTTGATTCCACGGGAGAGGAAAAGTGTCATGTAGAAGCAATTATAGAAGGAGAAGCAATAGATTGTCGTGAAACCGATCCGAAAGTGACGGTTAATGAAGGAGAAAGAGTTGCAAACATTGAAGAAGGGGAAGAAGGGGATAGAATCAGGCCAACAATGTCTATGTCTTCATTGCAGGTATGTAAATTAGATTGAGAATGTTGCTAGTTAGGAGAAGTAGTTAGGAAATTAGGTGTAAAACTCGGGGTAACTGGAACATCTTAGGTTTGAAACTGTGATGTAGGGACAACTCTGGCTAACTGGATCAACTGAGTTCAACTGTGGATAAATGATAATCATAAGTGTGGTTTTTTTTAATTTGCAGGACGACGATAGTGATGCTAATGATGATGAGAGCCAACTACAGCCGCCGGATAAGATGTTTTTTGGTCCAAGTGAGTACACCAAGTCTTGCAAGGTCGAAAGTATGTGTAAGCTGAAATCGACAGTGGAGTACATTGAGAATGGTCTTGATGACGAATTGGAATGGTTTCGAAATCATTCTCAATTCAAACATTTGTTCCACATGCCTAAGGAGGCAAACCACATGATTCAAGGCATGTGGATGCTTCTCCTTCAGACAACATCTATGGAGAAGGAGAGAGAGTGCTGGTTTGTGGTGAACGGAGTGCCTATCAGGTACTCTTTGAGAGACCACACCCTCCTTACTGGATTGGACTGCCACGATTACCCCAACAACTATAAGGCGTTGGGGAATTTGGAGTTTGCTGAGCGGATGTTTGGTAAAGACCCTAAGGTAACAATCGAAGATGTGGAGGAGAAGATTGAGGAGCTTAAGAAGAAGACTGCATGAGTCAAGAAGAAGACCTCCGTAGTGAGGAAGATTATGGCAGACAGGTTGAAGCTCACTATCTTGTATTTCTTATGCAAGGTAGTGAAAGCCAAGTCTAAGGTTAATGGTAACATAGATTCTTGGCTGTTGAGTGTTGTTGATGATGTCCACACTTGTGAGACATTTCCTTGGGGTCGTTTTACATTCGAGGAGACTATGAAAGAGATCCGACGCTTTGTGAAAAGCTTCAAAGGCGTCGTGAAACCAAAACAACAATCGGCGTTTGGTGGCTTTGTTCTTCCTCTCGAGGTAAAGATTTACGATTAATTTATGATTTTAAGTATTAGTTTAATGATTTTAACATTGAGATAATGTAACGATATGTGTAGATTATGGCATATGAGGTGATTCCAAATCTTGGATGCAGATTTCGGGAAGGTGTACCTGCAGAGGAGGACTGTCCACGGTGTTGTAAGCATAAATTCTCAGGAAGCTTAATGAAAGGTCATCCTTTGGATGACATCAATGAAGCGGTGGGTCGCAGCAAGGTAAGAGTTTGTGAACATAGTAAGTTGGTAACATATGTAATCTTTTAGAGTTTCATTTGATGTTTTAATTATTGATCTTCACATGACATCTCTAGCATCTTGGAACCAGATTCAGAGGAGAAAGCTCTATTGGAGCGAATCAGAGACGATGAGTATGATGATGGGATAGGTACTTTCGATCCCATCGTTGAAATTTGGAGAGAGTGTATAATCGTTCAGAAGAAGAAGATATTTTGGAGAGATCTATTTGATTCGGATGTGGGTTCGCGGAGTGATGCAGTCCGTGAGACTGCGAGAATTGATGTTGGATCTGACCGAGTTTCTGAGGTACATGGACATGTGCCTGCACAGTTTGGAGAAGCCTTGGAGAGGAAGATGAAGAAATGGATGGAAAAAGCGATAGAGAAAGAAGATCACAGAGAAGGTTACAGACATGGAGAAAGCGATGGATGCGAGACTGAAAGAGCTTGAGAAATTTGGATCAACACATCGAGCTTATGAGACTTATGAGGATATGAATGCTGGGACATCCTATGAGCCATTTGAACCCGGTTTGGCAACGCCATATGAAGGTGGGGTTCAGCCATGTGGAGGAGGTTTGGCAACGCCATATGCAGGTGAGGTTCAACTATCGGGAGGTGGGGTTCTGCCTTCCGAGGTTCAGGTATCTGGAGGTGGGGTTCTTCCGTCCTGTGATCTGGTTCTTTTCACTGGAGTCTCTGACCCAACTCCACCAATCATCGTGGATATAAGTGCGTTTTTTGGTGTGGGATTTCTGAGTAGATGATTTCCTTGTTGTCTTTAACTTTGTTTCTTTTTTTATGCATATGGGGTTCAGCCATCTGGAGGTGGGGTTCTGCCTTCCGGTGATATGGTTCTTTTCAGTGGAGTCTCTGACCCAAGTCCACCTATCATCGTGGATATAAGTGAATTTTTTGGGTTTGGGGTGATGGACTTTATGATTTCCTTGTTGTCTTTAACTTTGTTTCTTTTTTTATGAAGCTGAGAAAGAGGGTGGTGAGAAAGAAAAGAAAGGAAAAGGAAAGAAAGAGAAAAATAAGAGGAAGGAGAAGGAGGCCAGTGTCACTCCAATACCAACCGGAGTGAAGAGAAGAAGGGGATAGTCTGAGTGGCTAAAGACACCGTGGGTTGATGAGGAGAAGAATAAGAAGAAGAAGCCTGAGAAGAAGAAACCTGAGAAGAAGAAGCCTGAGAAGAAGCAGAGAAAGAAGTAGGTATTTTTAGTAGTTTGGTTCTCTGGTGTTTTTCTGTACTTTGGTATTTTGGTTTTTGGTACAACTGGTTTAATTAGGTTCAACTAAGATGTTTATGGTATTTATTTATTTTAGTTTTTGGTACAACTGGTTTAGTTAGGTTCAACTAAGATGTTTATTTCCGTTTATCGTATTTATTTATCTCAGGTTTTGGTACAATTGTTTAATTAGGTTCAACTTATCGGTTTAACAAAGATTGTCTTACAAAACAACTTTAAACAAAGAAACATAAGACTGTCTTACAAAGCAACATAAATAGGTAGATGTTTTCAAGTCTTAGAAAGCAACATAAACATAAGATCATTCGGAAAAATGAATACAAAAGGATCTTAAGCCGCATATTATTAAACTTAAACATAAACTAAAGTCTCCTCCTTCTCTCCGAAAGTTTCTCCCTCAGCGTACGGATCTCGTGGTCCTTGTTGGCTAAGCTTCCCTTGATCTCATCAATTTCTTGACGCATTCGCTCAACGGCCATACGCATCTCATAGAAAGATGCATGACCATAACAATGGCCTTTGAAAGCGCCGTGAATCAAACCTCTCTGCTCATCTAGTCGGATATCGACTCATGTAAACTGCTCTTCGATTGCATGATCCCACCACTTAAGTAGGTGCTTTCCACCAAGCTAGGCATAATAATTCACACAACTATGTAACAAACAATTAAAAACACATTCAACATCGTTAGATATACTTACGTCACTCGCTGGACAATAGTAGTATCTTCTTCCTTCATCATCCCCCGGAGTTTTAGCCACCTTGACTGTCATTTGTTTACCGCACCAACACTTTGAAGGAATACCAAAATTAGCGTCCTCTCTTGCGTAGAGATCCTCGTAACTTTCTTCTGAGGAATCAGTCTCTCTGGCACTAATTGGCATTGTCACTGTACAAATCCGAAATAATTCATAAAATGATAAACCCAGAAATCGAAAATCCTAGCTCTATAGACATACCATAGACCCAGAAATCAAAAATCCTCTCTCTATAGACATACTCAGAAATCGCGAAATCCTCTTTGGAGAAATGTCAAATTACAAACTTAAAATCAAGCCAATGAGAAATCGAAACTTACCTTAGTCGATTGATGAACTCCACCTTCCAAATCCAGAAATTTCTGAACTTTTCCCATTTTTTCTCTCAAACCCTAGAAATCACTCTCCTCTATCTCTCTCTGTAAATGGAAGAAACAAAAATGGTGAGAAATGAGAGGAGAGAGAGTGTGTCGACAACAGTAAAAGTAAAAAGGAGGGTTGCCAAAAAAAATTAAAAAGAAATTGAACCAATTGGGGAAAAGAAAGAATATTTTAAATATTTAAAGTATTAAAATCATCCCCACGTGTGTTATACCTTTGGCGGCTAGATATTTATTAAAGTTGGTGTGTTTTAAGCATAGTTGTCCCTTATATGTACAGTTGTACACCAAACATCATAATTGTTCTTGTGGCGAAAATTGCGTATTTTAAGTCGGACCTTAATATAAATGATTATGTTGTAGTTGTCCATGTAATTTCTTACAGTTATGTACCATTTAGGAGGTTTTCATAAGACAATTTGGACGAAATCGTATTTTTCACCTCTTTTCCATCATAAGAGGTGAATATTAACAAAGTCTTCCTTATACTATAAGGAGTACTTCATGTGAGAACAAACATATGTATTAGGAAAATTTTTAATTCATTTTTATATTAATAATCGTTTCTTTTTGTATTACGAATCTTTTTACACCTTAATTTACCATTTTTAGCCTTAGTTAGATTTTATATTAATTATTCTTCTTTGTATAATTATTTTGTTCGTAGTTGAACTTAGTTAGACCCGGTTGTACAAATCCGAGAAATAAAGCAACATACATGTTCTTAGTAGTACTTAGTTAAACTCGGTTGTACGAATCCGAGAAATAAAGCAACAGACATGTTCTTAGTAATACTTAGTTAAACCCGGTTGTACAAATCCGAGAAATAAAGCAACAAGCATGTTCTTAGTATTACTTAGTTAAACCCAGTTGTACAAATCCGAGAATTACAAAGAAGAAATACATCAACGAAAATATGTTTACTCATCAGGACTTTCGGGCTGCAACCACCTCTCCAAGTTAATGCCTGGGACAGACTTGTTTCTCCTCTTTCGGCTACCTACTCTGATAGATGGAAACAACGTTTTTTTATTTCTTCCTGATCTCTTGGTGTATTGCGGCGGTAAGGCAAACAATTCTTCAATTTCAGCAGGAAGCATCCACTGAGACTCATGCGGGACGACATAAATCGTTATGTAATATGCCAACGCCCATGTATCAATCAAGTAATATTGGGAACATAGATCATAGATTTGGATATTCGCAGTTCTCCCATCCTTCCTCATGAGGTTTCTCGTTGCGGCTATTGCGTGGACACACGGATACTTGTCTATATCAAAACATCTGCAAGTACAACTTTTCATTTTCAGGTCCACCAAATAACTCTTCCCATCGCGTCCAATAACGTTGTATTCAAGCTGGAAGCTGTTCAGCTCAGTCACCAATAATTGCGATGCAATTGCACATCTTGTGTGCAACTCGTTCTCCACATAAGGCACCACTCTCTTGTGGTCCGATGCAGCAACAACTTCTTTCCTATGTTTGTTAAACCATTCAGAAAATTTATCAAGAATCGCATCAATCATAGGTAATAGAGAGTACTTCCTTGCTTCCTTAAACACACTGTTCATTGACTCTGCGAAAGTGCTTGTGTCTATGTTGTACTTGTCTCCTGGGAATTTACACCTTGCCCATTTATCCAACTCTATGCTCTTATCGAGATATTCGACGACTTTAGGAAATCTAATCCTAAAATCAGCATACTCTCGGTCGAAATCACTCTCCGTATAAATATGAGCACATTCCCTGAATTTCATCGCGACTTGATCCTTGTGTTGTTTCTTAACATTTCCTCTCACGTTTTGAGACAAATGTCATATACAATGTCCATGATAGGCGCTCGGGTACACCTCAAAGACTGCCTTGATGATGCTTGCATGTCTGTCGCTTATAAAAACCAATCCAGGAACATCCGGTGTAACTGTTTTCAGCATTTTGAGTCCAACTAGCATCTTTCTCACTATCAATTACACCAAACGCAATGGGGGTAATGGTGATGATTAGGATCCTGAGCTGTTGCGAATACCAACATACCACCATATATAGTCTTAAGAAAAGTTGCATCCACAACTATCACTTTCCTCATAGCCCTAAACCCTTCAATACTAGCGCCCAAAGCGATGAATAGGCACTTGAACATTTTCTCTCCATCCAATTCCACAGCTGTTACTGACCCAGGATTGACCTTCTCTAACATGTACATATAAGAATACAATATCTTGTAGCTCCTTTCAGGACTCCCCCGCACATCACTTACATGTTTTTTTTTCCTCTCCAGGCCGTAGAGTAAGACAAATGCAAACTGAGTCTTCCTTGAACAATACTCATGATGTTTTTAGGAGTCGGGGTGTCGAATTGACCTGGATAGTCTTCATGCAAAAGAGATGCTACCATTAACGGTGTGCCTTTCTGTTTACAACTGCTTGTGCTCACAACAGCCCGAGAGCAAGTATGCATCTTTCTATGTACTCTGACACTGAAAAATTCAGATTTCTGAATTCTCGCAGCTCGTAAATACCATTTGCAACCTTGTGCAACTTGACTACATCGTAGCATAAGTCGCTCCGTATCCGACTTAACACTCCGAATCCCAAAACAATTCAAATGTGCAGCTCTTTGAACCAGATCTTTCACCGCCTCCTTTGAACAAAATTCTTGCCCCTTTTCAAGACCCGTACCATCTTCCCATTCTTTAACATACTGACTATCTTCTACAGGAGGTGGCAGCTCAACATATTATTGCCTACCATCCCAACCGTCATCCACATGGTTATCCACTGGGCTATCCACAACCTCAAAATCATTACGTGAAACATTCTCACAACCTTCATTCATAAGCTCTTCATTGATATGCTCGTTCTGTTGTTCTGTTATTTCGCCAGCTCTGACAATAGTAAGGATTCCACCATTATCTGCAACTATGCCATTTGAGGCTGGCTCCCCATAATTCTTACCAAATGAACTTCCTCGCCCCGCTCTTGAAATTTGATCGACCCTCTGAATTTGTTCCAAATCATCATTCGATAACTCCACATGCAAAACATGTCGAAGTCCCTTTTCATCCGATGTCGTCAGATAAACAAAAACGTCCTCATCATCTACAATATATGACTCTCTCGCAGCATTAGATATACTATAACTCAATTTCAACTTGGGTTTCATCTAACGCAATCATCTTGCATATCTTCTCTACTAACATCGAATAAGATATCTCTTCCATAGATGCGGTCTTAAACGATATAGCGTATACAAAATTTATTGAAACTCATTCATGCTCTTCTGTATAGTACCCTCCATAGTCAAAATTGACGTTTGTGTGCCTCTTCCTCATCGCCTTCTGGAAATAGGATAAAAACACAAATTAAGAATTACACAATTTATACCATTTGTAACAGTTGTCCTAATATCTCTCAGTTAGACCATTTGTTCCAGTTGTCCTATGCCTGCAAATTTCCAGATTTCAGATCAATTCTAAATCGGGGTTTCTTCTAAATTTACCACAGATTCTAAACCTTTCAATAGCTAAATTCGATAAATAACCTATGAAAATAGCTATTCTTCCCATTAAACATGATTACAAACCAAATGTGCTACTAAAACAACCAAATTTAATTTCAAATCCCTAAATCTTACAAATCCCCAAATTCCCTATCAATGAACTCACCAAACCCGATGGAGATAGGAAAAGAAACCAACGACAACAAGAAGTGAGAACTCGCCGGAGGGGACGCCAGACGTGGTTGGAGGAACTCGGTTTGAATAACAATGGCGAGGAAAGCTCGCAAAACTCTCACGGGAAGAAAAATCATTTTTTTTTGTGATTGTTTTTTGTTTTCTTCTCCGTTTTATAAAAATAAATTCAACAAATATTGTGATGAGAGTACAGAGGAGAAAGCCGTTGGTGTTGGAGGGAGAAGAACATCAACACGAGAAAGAAAACCAAACCAGAAATACCACGACTAAGTCTTCTTTTAATTTCAGAGTTGTTGTTTTAATTACTGCAAATAAACTTGGTATTCTCTGTTCCTGGTTTGTAGGATCAGAGTAAGCCATGTTCACTTTACCACTTCTATTTGCTTCCTGTTTTGTAGGAGTTGATAACTCCAATTTGGTTCTTGTACGTTCCTATTTAATCAATGAAAAGCAACTAAAGAGGTAGTCTTTGTTGATCCGTAAATCACACAAAAGGGGTAAAACAGTACTTTTAGTCGGAATCTCGTTTATTGATCTAAGTCGGCGTTACAACAGAGTTTGAGTAAAAAGGCAAAGACAAAAAGGGTTCGAGATCGGTAATGAGCTCTCTCGTATTCTCTGTCTCTGCGGAAGTTGTGGATCCTCAGAATGAGGCGATGGCCTCCTTATTTATAATGTCTTTGAGGCGGTTGAAAGGAGGATTTCTCCTTTTCCGAGTTCGATTAGGAAAAGGAAATCTTCCGGTTTTCTCGCCGAGATAAGGATAAATTCCTGATATCTCGATGAGTCGACCGAAGAGAACATTTCCTTTTCCGAGATCGGTGGGAAAAGGGAAATATTCCGGTTTTATCTGTCGTAACGGACCGGGCTTGTGATGGGCCTAGATCGGTAGCCGAGATGGGCTTTTTAACGAGATTCCGAGCTCGGCCCAATGTTTTAAGGCCGACTTGTCCTTGGTCCGAACCATCATAAACCGGTCTTGATCGAACCGATCTCGGTTCGAACCGAGTTAAACTAGGGGGTGCTAATCCCCCCTCTAACAATTGGTCCCCCCCTCAGTTCGGCGAGAGAGTTTATGAGTTCGGCGAATTTTGAGGAATATTCTTTAGCTCGGTTAGAATCGAGATCGGTACGGTCTGATCAAATTCCATTTCGAGTTCGGCGAATTCGGGATGCTCACGGTTGAGTCGATTCACGAACTTTCGAGTTCGGTAGATT
>PKML01044847.1:305465-341230 GCA_002933935.1 Eutrema yunnanense | reverse complement strand
TTTTTTAATTGTAATTTTACCTTTTATGATTAGTAATTCATTATAAAAAATGTCTTATTGTTATTAATATTATGTTGCAAAAATTAATTAGAAAATCTTTTGACACATCAAAATCTGATTGATTGACTTATCACGTGTTACAATCTAGTGCGTTACTAACTTTGAAACCTTCATCTTTATATAATAAGATATTTATCATAAACTATAATTTCAAATCCCATACCATATTTGATATTTCGGTTGAGAAAAATATTTATTTTCTAAGAACGATTGTTGTGGATAGTAAATCGGTCATAGCTAGTTGGTTGATAAATCGTGTTTAATAAAAGTACACTTTCTCAAGCCATGTATAAAATTTGGATTTTTAATTCATTCTACCATATTTAAAAACAAAAATATATTTAGTTAAAAAAAAACACACACAAAAATAAAACCAAAAAAAAAAAACACACACAAAAACATATTTTCCTCCAAAAAGCTATCGCTCCAAAAAGATTTAAATACTAATTAAGATCTTAATTGAATATTCAAAACGAAAGACCATCGAAGCAAATAAAATAAAGTTGAATGGACTTTGTATTTATAAGACTTGATCACCCAAAGTCCACATATAACCTAACACCTAAGTTTTGAAGAACCAACTCTCTTCCTCTTCTTCTCTTTCTCCTCTTCTTCAATGGATGATCATGTTGAGCACAAGAACACTTCTTTGGAGAAAGTATCCTTCACAAGCTTAACCGATTGCTTAGAAAGCGCATTAGTAATGGATTATAACTCACTAGAGAAGGTCTTCAAATTCTCACCTTCTTGTTCCCCTTTTCAACCGATTTCACCATCCAATATAGTGAATTACTCTTACTTAAATATCAATCCGAATTCTCCAATAGTCTCTTCTTCCTCCAATGAAGCCGACCCTAAAGAGAACCTCGACGATAAGAGTGGCCAAATGGAGGATAACGAAGGAGACCACCAACATGGTGTTGGTGAAAGCTCCAAGCAACTGTGAGTTTTTTCTTCCTTCATTTTTCTTTATCAAAGTGTGTATTATGACTCCAAATTTTCTTTCAGATTTACTCGTTTTTTAAAAGTAAGTTTGTATAAAGGACTTTTTTTTCTTCTTCTTTTTGGGTTACTAGATCTCCCGAACCAAAACTCAAACGACACAATTGATCTTCAGTTATCATGATGTGAATTTCACAGGAAATCAACAATCACTAAAACTCTTAGCTGTTTAAACCTGAAACCCTAGAGATTAACGTGCTTTGTGGATGAATATTGTTAGGACAAAAAAAGGTAAAAATAAAGGAGAGAAGAAAGAAAAAGAAGCTAGGGTTGCATTTATGACCAAAAGCGAGGTTGATCATCTTGAAGATGGTTATAGATGGAGAAAATATGGACAAAAAGCCGTCAAGAACAGCCCTTATCCAAGGTTCACTTCCTCACTATACTCAGATTTTGATATTTTACTTGTACATGATGTATGTAGAAGTATATATATATAATATATATATATCATAATATGTATGTAAGAGTTATGTATATATAGTGCACAACGCATAAATGTGTATGTGAGAGTTATGTATGCGTTCTCAGGGGTTACTATAGGTGCACAACGCAGAAATGCAACGTGAAGAAACGTATAGAGAGATCGTTTCAAGATCCGTCGATCGTAATTACAACCTACGAAGGAAAACACAACCATCCGATCCCATCGACGTTGAGAGGTCCTGTCGCCGCCGAACATCTATTAAGCCACCGTGGAAGTGGTCTCCTCCATAGCTTCCCACGTCACCATCAAGAGTTTCTCATGATAAATCATCCCCCGGTTAATTATCAGTCGGTGGGATCTATATCATACGAACACAGTCATCGTAACTCTAGTTATAATAGTAGTAATCATCAACAAGTTGTTGACTATGGTCTTCTTCAGGACATTGTTCCTTCAATGTTCTTGAAGCACGAATCTTGAGAGAGAGAGAGAGAGAGAGAGTATTTGCTAGAGATCCGAATCTTTCTTTTGGTCATGTGTATATATATTAGTAGATATATTTATTATACATGTATGTGTATATATATATATATATTCACGGACAACCTACTGCTAGTTATATTTGGAATTTTGGTTCTTAAAAGAGTTATGCTTTGTGAAGATCACTGTGTTTTACTTCTTTTTTTTCGTCTTCGAATCTGGATGATTTGTATGATTAGGTTTATTATGCGGTTATTACATAACGATGTTTGAAACCAAAGAAACAAACAAATGGAAAGCTGATTCTGCGGAATGATTTCACATGAATTTTTCACTTGCATCAAATACTATTTTTGGTTGTTATTGGTCAACAAAAAAATATTCGACCAACAATTTCAACTTATGTCTTAAATTGTCTTTAGATAAAGTCTCTGCCTTTTTTTTGTTGGTCGCATAGAAAGCTGAAATTGTTGACTTTTACTTTTTTAACATGTATTAACGAAACACGTTCAACTGTTCGTCTCCAGCTATGCTGCAAGCCTGCAACAATATGATCGTACAGACAATATATGATCCGACCAATCTTAAACGATGGTCCAATCACTGACCAAGCTTTAAAACCCGTTTCAACTGGTATTAGGTCCTTCTCTTGAATATTCGAACTAAGGTTTCCTTATTTAGTAACTTTCCTATTTATCATTCAATTGCAATTCCCCTAAAATTTGATTACAAAAGCTGGTATAAAGGTGAAGCTTCTTTAGTTTCGTGGTTAACCAAAAAGTTATCAAAAAGTTAATTAATGTTTTTATATTAGGAGATTTGGGATTCGATTCCCAAAAAATTCAATTTATGCAGGTTAATAAAAGCAAATTATAGGAAATTTGCAGCGTAGTACAAATAAAAACGTTTGTAATAAAACTTTCACACAAAAAAAAGCTGATTTAAAAACAAAAAGAGCTTTTGACTCTTGAGTGACTTAAATAGTTTAAACTTTAAACCCTGCACATATATAATACGCGTACATTCTATTTATGTTATTGATTGTTTCGAACGCAGTTTCAACGATATTGTTACGTTTGCATTACCAACAAAAAATCGCGTTTGTAATTGTGGAAAAAACATTTATACCCGAAGTTTAACCAGTTCTGTTTTACAAATCTGGTATCGAGATTTTTTAGACAGTATAAAAACATCAAAATGGGCAGATCCAACAAACGATTTTCACAAAAAAAGTACTAAGAAACAATGGTTTAATTTTTGCATGATAACTGGAGGAGCTATAGCTACTCGTCTGCAGCAGCAGCAGAAGAGTGGTGAGGGAAGCTTGCCCACACGTCTTGCCATGTCATCTTCCCCTCGGCGACTGAGCTCACCACAGAGGCTGCCTCCTTCAAGCTGACTCGGACTTGGTCTTTGCTGTCTCTTTCTCTGATTGTCACCGATGTCTCCGAGTCCACTGTTATCGCAAACGGCACTCCTAGCTCATCGGTTCTCGCATATCTTTTCCCTATCGATGTACCTATTCACACGCACACAAATCTTCACTCAGCTTGCTCCATTTCAAAATTCTCTAAAAAAAACATCAATTTTCAAATTGTTTTTACGTACCAGTGATGTCAATCTTATGTGAGATGCCAACAGAAGTGAGTTCTTTAGATATGACTTTGGTTGCTTCCTCAAATTGCTGGTTCTGAACAAGCGGGAAAACCGTGCATTTGATGGGAGCTACAAGAGGAGGGAAACGGAACACGTTCAACTGTTCGTCCCCTGCTTTGCTTGGCCTTGTGCTGAAACAATGCTCGTACAGACAATATATGATCCGACCAATCCCAAACGATGGTTCAATCACTGACGGAGTGAAAACCCGCTGGTGCTCTTTCTTCTTCTCCTTTGAGATTGAAACCATATTCTTCTTGATGCTTACGTTTTTTCCAAGGGTACAAACTTTAAATTCCACTTCCCCTTTGGATTCCAGGGTTGCTTTCATCTCCATAGCTTCTTGCTCATTCATCGCCTAACAAATCATTACACAAAGCATGTTCTTTATTATAAACCATCACTATGAGACAAAGAAACTTTTCAGTAAAACAATAGACTTCACTCAGTCTACCTCCAAAGCTTCAACCACATTCTTTTGGTTACCCTTGAATGCAAGACCCAGTTCTTTCTTCACAGGAGTAATAACAAGTTTCTGAAAGAAAAGAGAAACATATTAACAAGAAGTTATAAAGACTGAGATGAAAATATTGACTCGAATAATACCTCTACTTCTTTAGGTTCTGCATATTTCTCTTCAGCTACAAGAGCAACACCACTTTTTTCCTGCCATACAACAACGTATCCACAATTTACTTTAGTAAGTTTGAATAGCTGCCAAACGAAATAATGAAAAAGGAAGTAAAGGGTAAGTTTCATACTGAGTGAGCTCGTAAGTCGTATGCAGACCTATCTGCAATCCCAACACATTCGATCCATCCATATGAACTCTCAATTTCAGCATCCCAGCAATCTGCTGCATAGTGGGCCATTTCGTTTGCTAGATGCTGGCGGAAACGCAGCCGTTCCTTGTCAATGCCAAGGCGGGTAAGGAAAAGATACACTCTCCCAATGAAGTATCCTAGAGTTTCATTGTTCACAGTTCCCTATTCGAATACATTTTCAATTGCACGCATCAATACAAAACTAAAAAAAGAGGAGTGTGCGAGTGCATAATAGAAATAAGTAGGCGAATTTGATTACAAATACTGACCTTGGCAACAGCTTCGCCAAGGCAAAGTTTTTTTGCAGATTGGCCAGACATTTGTTCCTCTCTTGGAAACATAAGGAATTCCAAATTTGCGACATCAGAGAATTTAGGATGTGACTTATTCTCAGGATCAACAAAGTGCTCAATCTCTGCCAGTGTGAATTCACGAACTCTAAGAAGACCTTGACGAGGAGAAATCTGCGAGTAACATGCTACTTATTGAAAGCCAAACATAATAGAAAATAAAAAGAGCCCTTAAAGATGAATGAGATAAACACAGTCCATATATCAAGCAAAGCAGTATAAAATAGAAGGATAATCACCTCATTTCTAAAGGCTTGACCAATTTGAGCTGCCGCAAATGGAAGTTTTCTCCCATTGTAGTAATACAAGTCCTTAAAGTTCACAAATATGCCTTGTGCAGTTTCAGGGCGCATGTATCTGTAACACAAAGATATTTGATGAAAACTTACACTCTGGTTATGAATGAAACTAGCTGAGCAACGATTATAATATGACAACTACTCACCCGGGTGTCAGACCAGATGGGCCAATGGATGTTTGAAACATCAAATTAAACGGGTAAGGATCAGAGAGTGGGTTCTTCGTGTCTGGAGCAGTGATCCCATACTCCTTGATCTTGGCACCAAGCTCTTCAGGGGAAAAATCTTCCATAACAGCAAGAACATCTTTCAATTCAGCAGCTTTCTGAGCAGAAATGGTAAGATCTTTCTCAAGCTTCTCGGTGCAATAGTCCTTAAGCAAGTGATCCGCACGGTAGCATGTTCCAGTTGTCTCATCCTTGACCATAAGATCAGTGAACTTATCCACATGACCAGATGCCTTGAGAACAACTTCTGGTGTCACACATGGACAATCAACCTCCAGCATGTTCTCCTCGAGAATGAAATGCTGGAAAATAGAAAGAAATCAATCCCATTTATAAGATCAAAGCAAACACGGTCTAAAAATGTGAATTGGGTGATTCTTACTTGACGCCAAAAGCTAAGAACATTGGATTTGACAGCGCAGCCAGGAGGACCGTAATCGAAAAGACCAGCTACGCCACGGTAGATCTTGAAGGAAGGCATGTAGAACAAACGCCGCTCGAGAGTATTGACGACGGCTTGTCGGAAAGCCTCACGGTTAAGCGAACCGTTTCCTGAGCTGCTGATGGTGGATTGGAGCTGCTTCTCAACGGAGGATTTCTCAAGCTTCAATTTGTTGAGAAGCTCGATGGCGGCGTCGATCTCCGGCTTCGCTGCACGGGAGGCCTTGAGGGCGCGTACGGCGTTACCCTGGGCTTCGACGGAAGAGGATTTCTCCGAGAGCGAGTGACGGAGAGATTGTTCGGTAGCCTCCATTGGAATCTGGATCGGAATGATGGAATCGCGAAGGATCGAATTGGTTTGGAAACGACAAAAAGAAAAGATTGGTCTGCGAGGTAAGACAAGTGCAGAGAAAAGGCGCATTCGAAGTGTTGGTTTCCACTCACAGTAGCCTTAGGGTTTAAGAGATAATGCCAAACCTTTGGACTAAAACAGTGGGTTCCGATTTCTTTTAAGCTTTTTTTCGGGTTTCAATAGGTTTTTCTGGGCGTTCAAATAAAAATATGTCAATTCGTTATTTTAACTAAATTTTAAATAATTTCAAGAATTCTAAAAAAATTTATCCGTTAAAATAAAAATAAATATCAAAATAGTTAAATTAACAAAATATAAATAAATAAATATCAAAATAAATATCAAAAAATTAAATTAATATTAAAAAATCATTTAAAAAGAAATTAACTTGATATATATGCTAACTCTATGAAAAATCAACATAAAAAAGTTAACAAAAAAAAAAGAGAAAAATGAAATTACATATCTAAATAAAATTATATACTAATAAAAATTAATGATATATATATTTAAGGGTGTCCACATAGAATTTTAAACGACCAATTAAAATATGTCAAATTAGAATTTTAAATAAATCTTAAATAATGTCAAGAATTTTTTAAAAAATCGTGTCTCTTAAAATATAAATAAATATTAAAATAGCTAAATTAATATAAGAAAATCATTTAACAGAAAATTAATTTGATATCTATGATAACCCTATGGATATTCAACATCAAAAGGTTAACAAATAAATAAAGAAAAAAATAAATTATATGCCCAAAAATTGTGTTTCTTTAAACGGAAATAAATATCAAAAGAGCTAAATTAACAAAAGAAAAAAATCAAAAATGAAAATAAATATCAAAAGACCTAGATTTTACAAAAGAAAAAAAATATTTAAAAAGAAATTAACTTTATATCGATGCTAACTCTATAGAAAATCAACATAAAAACAAAATTGAATACTATGCAAACAAATTAACAAAAAATGAAAAGAATATGTTGAAAGATACGATATAAGCATATATTAAAAGAAAGAATGTTTTTTAGTTTTCTAAAATGTCAAACAATTATTCTTTTATTCTTAAGTAGGAGAAAACGACACATCATATTTAAATACATTTTTATAAAAAGAAAATTTACGTAATCTCATTATGTTTTAGATAATTTAAAATTTACTAACCAAAAAAAGGATTAAACTGGATTTTTAATACAGATCCACGCTAACTGGATTTTCAATAAAATAAAGCATTAAACGTAATACATTGTTCAAATAATAAGATTTAACAAAATCGATCAAAAAACTAGTCAACATAAATTGGATTTTTGTGTTGACATTGTTGTCAGTTAAACACTTAACAAATTAGTTTTGTGTTGACATTGTTGTCAGTTAAGTACCAACCTCTCCCTCACCTACCAGAAATGTCCACTGCACTTATTAATTACTATTATGTAAGTATGTATTATAGGCTGCTCTATTTTCCTTTTGGTTTATAGATTCTTAATATTGTTATATAAGCCATTGTGATTTATATTAAGCTAAGTTTTAAACCAAACCCAGATCGGATTATCGACATGAGTTGATGGATTTTATGGTGCATTTCCTAAGAATATTATATTGTCTCAACAGTGAGTCTACTTTCTTTACTTACTAGTAAGCTATTATCTCAGCTAGAAGCAGCTTTACTTTTTCTTTTAGTTTGGACAATGTAAATCTTGTAATTGAATTTGTTGAAGAGATTCACGTTTTCTATTGGCCCAAGAGAGCACAACTTTCGTGGTTTGATACACTTATTTGTAACTTAACCCTTGATTCAAAAAAACTTATTTGTAACTTATAATTGTTTTGTGGTTTCACTTTATCCACATTTGTATTCATTCAGATGAAGGATTTGGTTACGAACAAAGAGGATGAATAGTTCTCTCTACAAGAACCGCATTTTTAGATCTGGACTTGATCGCTACATATGGATCATTGGCATGATGTATGCATATTTTCATCCCACTGTAATTCTAGAACCATTTGGTGCTTTCATTTTTCCATATCTCCACTCAACAGACGCAACTAAATCTATTTGTGATCTCAGGTAGAGATATATATGGATGGAGAAATTTGGAGTGTGATTCTACGAGAAAGATGTCAACTAATTAAGACAAGCATAATAGGAATTATATTTCTTCTTAATTCGTGAGTTCTTGGCGTATTCTGTGCTCCTAGTTAACAAAGATTATTCTGATGCTCGAGTTGTGGTGTGGTTCCTAAACATTCAGGTTGGTTGCCTTTGGAATGAATACATCGATCTACTAGTAGGACAATGTTACATAGAACAAATACACATCATGGATTCCAATAACGTCAGTACCAACATCTCTCTTTCTCTTTTTTGAAACTTCTTCTTATTACGATAAAAGGAATTGATTGATTTTATTGAATGATACAAACACTAATATATACAGAGGAAGAGCTATTCACATAAGGAAAGCCAATATACAATAGTTACTAATTAGGGAGATACGTTAATACACCCCCTCAAGATGGACCAGCGGAGGAGAGTCCAATCTTGACGCATAAAGTTTCATAGCGGGATCTGGACAATGGCTTTGTAAGCACGTCCGCCAATTGATAGAGATATGAGAAACTCGAACCTACCTGCCAGTTATCTAAACATTTTTTTGTAAAGTTATTTTTTTGGTCTAACGTTACAATCATTAGAAAATACTAATTTTAACGTAATACATGATCTTACCATTAACGACGAACAGATAAAATCTCCTGCATTATTTGGAAATACAGCGAATGGCTACACAAATAACTCCACAACAGACAATTATACATGTATATGAGAAAATAACAGAGGAGACAAAGAGAATAAAGAAAGATTTCTGAATATTTATTGATGAAGATGGATACATGGTTTTATACATACATACATAGAGAAGAAATATATAATTTCCCAAAACTATTGTGATTTACCACTAAATACGTCATCAGAGAATTATGCTAACTTAGTGGTCTTAATGCCTAAACTTGGGGTGGACAGTTTCTATGCAACACAAAAACTTTAAAGCAGAATAAAACGTATAATAATGGACTGATTCTTGAAATCGTGGATAATCACAATTCAATAGCACGAAATTATAAAATAAAATAATACTAGATAAATCCGAAAATATAGAGAAAACCCTAAAACCCCTCTCACGTCTCTCACTCTCTCTCTCGTGTGTTGCAGAAGCCGACAGAGCCCAAAAGGTAGAAGAAAGCAAAAATGAGCAGCCATTGCTTAGACCTCTCTTCCATTTTCGCCTCTTCCAAATCCATTCCTCGTTTCAATCTCTCCAATCCCGCCTTCTTCTTCTTCCGCTCTGCCAACAATTACAGAGCAAAACCAAGGCTAGGCTCTGCTTCTTCTCCCACCTTCCTGCCATGTCTCAATCGCAAAGGCTCCGTTACGCGGGTTCTCAACTCTGTTTCACCCGTCGCCGACGCTGCCAAAGCTTTTTCTCCGGAGGTTGTCGGGAAGAGAACCGATCTGAAGAAGATTATGATTCTCGGCGCCGGTCCGATTGTGATCGGACAAGCCTGCGAGTTTGATTACTCCGGAACTCAAGCTTGTAAAGCCCTGAGGGAAGAGGGCTACGAGGTCATTCTTATCAATTCGAATCCGGCCACTATCATGACCGACCCAGAAACCGCTAATCGGACTTATATTGCTCCCATGACTCCTGAGCTCGTCGAGCAGGTTATCGACAAAGAGAGACCCGACGCTCTGTTACCAACCATGGGTGGCCAAACCGCTTTGAACCTCGCGGTTGCTCTCGCCGAGAGCGGCGCTCTTGAGAAATACGGCGTCGAGTTGATCGGGGCTAAGCTCGATGCGATCAAGAAAGCCGAAGATCGTGAGTTGTTCAAGCAGGCGATGAAGAACATCGGGCTCAAGACCCCACCTTCAGGGACTGGGCACACTCTCGACGAGTGTTTCGACATTGCGGAGAGAATCGGTGAGTTCCCTTTGATTATCCGTCCTGCCTTCACTCTAGGTGGTACCGGTGGTGGAATTGCGTATAACAGAGAGGAGTTTGAGACGATATGTAAAGCGGGTTTGGCTGCCAGTGAGACAAGTCAGGTTCTTGTCGAGAAATCGTTGTTGGGTTGGAAAGAATATGAGCTTGAGGTTATGAGAGACTTAGCTGACAATGTTGTCATTATCTGTTCCATTGAGAATATCGATCCCATGGGTGTGCACACTGGTGATTCCATCACCGTCGCACCTGCGCAGACTCTAACGGATAGAGAGTACCAGCGGCTTAGGGATTATTCCATTGCGATCATACGGGAGATTGGTGTTGAGTGTGGTGGATCTAATGTGCAGTTTGCTGTAAACCCAGTTGATGGTGAAGTTATGATCATAGAGATGAACCCTAGGGTCTCGAGATCTTCTGCTCTTGCTTCCAAGGCTACAGGGTTTCCCATTGCTAAAATGGCTGCCAAGTTGTCTGTTGGGTATACCTTGGATCAGATTCCTAATGATATCACGAAGAAAACACCGGCTAGCTTCGAGCCCTCCATCGATTATGTTGTGACAAAGGTTTGCAGTTCTTTCTTGTGCATACTTATAGCTGTATTTTTTGTTGCGAAATGAGATGCTCTTGACTTTGAAGATTTACACAGTTACATCTAGTTGAGGATATGTGAAGTATATACTATATAAACAGCCCTGGGCTAAGTATTTAAAATGCAGTGATGCATATGTTGCTTAATTCTATCTATTTCTTTATAATGCAGATTCCTAGATTTGCATTTGAGAAGTTTCCAGGATCTCAGCCTTTGCTAACGACCCAGATGAAATCTGTTGGGGAATCTATGGCTCTCGGCCGCACATTCCAAGAATCTTTCCAGAAAGCTCTGAGGTCTCTTGAGTGCGGATTCTCGGGTTGGGGTTGTGCAAAAATTAAAGAACTAGATTGGGACTGGGATCAACTAAAATACAGCCTCAGAGTTCCAAATCCGGACAGGATCCATGCGATATATGCTGCCATGAAAAAGGGTATGAAAGTTGATGAAATCCATGAGTTGAGCATGGTAGACAAGTGGTTCCTAACCCAGCTTAAAGAGCTCGTGGACGTGGAACAGTATCTTATGTCTGGATCCTTATCAGAGATAACAAAAGAAGACCTTTACGAAGTTAAAAAGCGGGGATTTAGTGACAAGCAAATCGCTTTTGCTACAAAGACAACCGAGGAAGAAGTCCGTACCAAGCGGATTTCTTTAGGAGTTGTTCCATCTTACAAGAGAGTAGATACATGTGCAGCAGAGTTCGAAGCGCATACACCATACATGTACTCGTCATATGATTTTGAGTGTGAATCAGCTCCAAACAGCAAGAAGAAGGTTTTGATTTTGGGCGGAGGGCCAAACCGTATTGGTCAAGGGATTGAATTTGATTACTGTTGTTGCCACACATCTTTCGCCTTACAGGTCTGTCTCTATATGATCTAAGCCTCTTTCTCCAAAGCCAGTAAACATCATTTTCAACTTTGTTTCGCTAAAATTTCTTTTATATTGTTTAAACTTAATTGCAGGATGCTGGATATGAGACTATAATGTTGAACTCGAATCCTGAGACAGTATCCACAGATTATGATACAAGTGATAGGCTCTACTTTGAACCCCTCACAATCGAGGACGTTCTCAATGTTATTGACCTTGAGAAACCTGATGGCATAATCGTGCAATTTGGTGGTCAAACTCCTCTGAAACTTGCTCTTCCAATCAAACATTATTTGGATAAGCACAAGCCCATGAGCTTGAGTGGAGCGGGACCTGTCCGCATTTGGGGTACATCACCTGACTCCATTGATGCTGCTGAAGACAGAGAGAGGTTCAATGCAATTCTCAACGAGCTGAAAATTGAGCAGCCCAAGGGAGGCATTGCAAAGAGTGAAGCTGATGCATTAGCCATAGCAAAGGAGATAGGCTACCCGGTTGTGGTAAGACCTTCTTATGTTCTAGGTGGACGAGCAATGGAGATCGTTTATGATGACAGTAAACTTATAACCTATTTGGAGAATGCGGTTCAAGTTGACCCAGAGAGACCTGTTTTGGTAGATAGATATCTCTCTGATGCCATTGAGATCGATGTTGATACCCTTACTGATTCCTATGGAAATGTGGTGATTGGCGGAATAATGGAGCATATCGAACAAGCTGGTGTGCACTCTGGTGACTCGGCTTGTATTCTTCCAACACAAACCATCCCATCTTCTTGTTTGCAAACAATCCGGTCATGGACCACCAAGTTGGCGAAGAAGCTAAATGTTTGTGGGCTGATGAACTGTCAGTATGCAATTACATCATCTGGGGACGTTTTCTTGCTCGAAGCCAATCCCCGAGCTTCCCGTACTGTCCCTTTTGTCTCAAAAGCCATTGGACACCCCCTCGCCAAGTATGCAGCACTGGTCATGTCAGGAAAATCTCTCAAAGATCTTAACTTTGAAGAAGAAGTCATCCCTAAACATGTCTCTGTGAAAGAAGCTGTTTTCCCATTTGAGAAGTTCCAAGGGTGCGACGTGATACTCGGGCCAGAGATGAGAAGCACAGGAGAAGTGATGAGCATCAGTTCCGAGTTCCCAAGCGCATTTGCGATGGCTCAGATCGCTGCAGGTCAAAAGCTACCTTTAACCGGCACAGTCTTCCTCAGCTTAAACGATCTGACCAAACCGCACCTTGAGAAAATCGCGGTCTCCTTCCTCGACCTCGGGTTCAAGATCATCGCCACATCGGGAACAGCCCATTTCCTGGAACTGAAAGGCATCCCTGTGGAGAGGGTGTTGAAGCTGCATGAAGGAAGACCACATGCTGCTGATATGGTGGCTAATGGTCAGATTCATTTGATGTTGATCACGAGCTCGGGAGATGCTCTTGATCAGAAAGATGGGAGACAGCTCAGACAAATGGCTCTAGCCTACAAGGTCCCGGTTATAACCACAGTGGCTGGAGCATTGGCCACTGCTGAGGGAATCAAGAGCTTGAAGTCAAGTGCAATCCAAATGACTGCTCTTCAGGACTTCTTTGAGGTGAAGGATGTATCTTCTTTGCTTGTCTGAGTTGAGTTTTTTTATTTTATATGTTGAAGCGTTTGTGTGGAACTCTTACGATTTCGATTAAATAATGTCAACGGATTTGGTTTTCTCATAAGCATTTCTATGAATAATCTTCAAAGATCGATTTTCTGAAATGCAGCGTAGGTATGATTTTATCACTCGGATTTGGTCTTTGTTTGTTGAATCTTGAAGTTGAATTTGTTGCGAACCAGAGTCGCATTTTCTATCTGGTGCCCATTTGCTACTTTTGTTGTGTTAAATATTGAGTAAACCCAAGAACATAAACTCAATATAATTTTAGTTATTACGATACAAGTTGAGAGAAAAAGGAGTTATTTGATTAATGATAAACCATACAAAGTCTTGCAAATTTTTACATCTGAAAATCTGAACCATCCATCATCAATAACACAAACGCTTTATCTTCCTCCTCTTCTTCCTCGCTCTCACTCGAATTCAAAAGACTGAAGCAAATTACAAACTGATAAAACTTGGCTCACTTTCCGGGGACGAAGTTGGTGGCGAAGGCCCAAGCGTTGTTGTTGACTGGATCGGCCAAATGGTCAGCAAGATTCTCCAAGGGTCCCTTACCGGTGACGATGGCTTGAACAAAGAATCCAAACATAGAGAACATAGCCAATCTTCCGTTCTTGAGCTCCTTCACCTTCAACTCCGCGAAGGCCTCTGGGTCGGTAGCTAGGCCCAATGGGTCGAAGCTGCCACCTGGGTAAAGCAAGTCATCGGCCTCTCCCAACGGCCCATTTCCGGCGACTCTGTAACCTTCCACGGCTCCCATCAAGATCACCTGAGTGGCCCAAATCGCAAGAATGCTCTGAGCGTGAACCAAGCTTGGGTTTCCCAAGTAGTCGAGTCCTCCTTCGCTGAAGATCTGTGAACCGGCCTTGAACCAAACCGCCTCTCCGAACTTGACTCCGTTCCTGGCCAACAACTCCGGGAAGACGCAGCCTAGGGCTCCCAGCATGGCCCACCTGCTGTGGATAACTTCTAGCTCACGGTTCCTTGCAAATGTCTCGGGATCGGCGGAGAGACCGGCTGTGTCCCATCCGTAGTCTCCGGGGAACTCTCCGGTGAGGTAGCTCGGTGGCTCGCCGGAGAATGGACCCAAGTACTTGACTCTTTCGGATCCGTACCATGGGCTGCCTGATGGGCCCTTTGGCTTGGCGACAGTCTTCCTCATTGTCACACGGCCGCTTCCGAGGACTTCTGATGCCGCCGGAGAAAGCTTCACAGCCTTTCCGGCGAAGGCAGNTTTTTTTGGTTTTTTTTTTTTTTTTTTGGTTGGTGACTAACTTGTGAGTGAGAGTGATTGAAAATGGTTCGATAGGTTTGGATTAAATAGGGAAATTGTGAGTAAGGTTTGTTATCTTTAGCTCTTTACTCATTGGGTTTTTGAGATTTTGGTTTTATCGTTTATTGGTCTTACGTGGCAATCTCTCGTCCACCAGCTTTTTGCTTTGATTCTTTCATTGCAGCCAAATCCATTTTGAGACCACAAGTTGTGAATCGTCGTCGTATGCTTTAACGTGACTTTGCTTTTCCAAAGAACTTAAGTTTGTGTGAATTTTGCTCGTCGTAAGAGATTAATATTGATCTGTGAAAAATATTGATGTTCATGATTGAGAGACATCATATTCATTTGGGTAAATGCTTCCTATAACGTGGCTTTTATATAATGTTTTGATCATTAATATCAATTTACAGTATAGAGAAAGAGAAGCATCGTTTCCATTCCATCGTTACTATATATCCAATAACCTCAGAAATCTCATGGATAATGTAATTTCATCTGAGTTTTTATTGTTTTACCGAAACGCAAAGACTAAAAAAACACTAATTTATTTGAATATTTTGTACATAAAGTTATCTATCTGTCGATCACTAATTATTTAAAACAATATTAAAACAATATTGAAGTTCACCAAAATTGGTTTAGACAACATGTAGCTATTTTTTTTCTTTTTAAACAATATTTTTTTTTCTTTTTTATCATTGTTATAAACAACCTTTTGAACTAACTCATCAAACTTAATTAATGTTATTTATAAGATGAGAAAAATCTGAAAATATGCTAAGAGGTTCTTGTTGTGCGAACAAATGAAAAGGAAAAGTTTCTTTTACTAATCGGAATTAGGAATCGGAATTTGGAGATTATAAATCCGAATCTTAAGGATTTGTATTATTCATACATACGGTAATAATAATAGTAATAAAACGGATATTTACCTCAATACGTTTTTCTTTATTGTTTTCGACTTTCTTATGTTTCGGTTCGCCATAATTCTCATATATGATATTCAAGATTTTGTAGAGATAAGAAAACACAACACAATATTTTTTCTCAAATCCCTTTGATAGAAAACGCCTTGTGAAATCATTACATGTCTCATTTAACCGTTTTACTCAGCTCTAACATAATTTTTTTTATTCCGACACCAAAATTTTTCAACAAAACATTAATTCTTTTTACAATCAATGAGTGACCTCTCACGCATGGATTCGACTTGCCATTCATTTTATAGTCAATGAGTGACCTCTCGCGCATGAATTCACCACAGTAGTCTTTAGAGCGCACTTCTAATCTTTAAGTTGAGAGCTACCAATAACTCCAAACGTATCTTAATTAAGTTTCTTTAATTTTGTTTTCTTACGTATGATTATGTATTGTTAATTCATCTTAGGTCGAGTTTCGGTTCCAGTAATTTTCGTGGAGTTCATGCTTCAACAAGCATAAATTTGATGAGCCAAACCGCCCGTGAAATATCAATTAAACATGAATCAATTCATCTCTTGGTTTGATACATCATTCAATGTGGAAATACAAACTTAAGAGACGATGGAATTGTAATAAACTCGTAGGAATACACATTATATGTTCATTTACTTAATTAGATTTGAAGATGATGTTGTAATTCTTCCTTCTTTGGCATCTCTTGGAGCGCAAGCAATGGGGACATGGAATCTCTTCTACCTCATTTTAGGGTTTCCTAAAGGTCACTTCTCTTTAAAACAAAACTCTTCTTTTTTGGAAAATTAAAGATTTTTCTAAGGACTCGACAACGATCAAGCAATGAGACTAATTTTCATATCTTCCTCTGGTTTGAATTAAAAATCATACCAGAACTAGATTCTCTTTGTTAAACCGAACATTGAGAATTGATCGGATCAACCGTCTAATATATACACGGATTTGATGAATCGTGTCACCAAACTGAAAATTAACACACACACAAAAAGCGTAAGTTCAGCTAGACAACTATGATTAGACTTTCGAAAAAGAGTTGCAAGAAGAAAAAAGGTATCTCAAAATCAATTGCATTTTCAAAAATCTAAGATGATTCTGCCTTATAATGTCGTGAGGAAGAGATAGATCAAGGTCACTTTACTTTTTTTTTATTATTATTTTAAAAGGTAATTTAAAACATCTAAGGACTTGAACCAAACCCGGAAAACTTAGATTTTGAGTTTTGTATAGCTAATAATAAGCTATTTGAGATTGTCTTTGTTTTTTTGTAATAAGCTATTTGAAAAATTATGATTGTCTTTGTTTTTTTTTGTGATTTCAACATAATCTTATGGTGATGGAGACACAAACGGTTCAGGAGTATGTATTGATACCAAGGTCACAATCATCACGTTTTATCACGTTTGTTTCAACTGTCGCAAACCCTATCAATCACTGATAGGGTTTGCGACAGTTGAAACAAACGTGATAAAACGTGATGATTGTGACCTTGGTATCAATACATACTCACTGATAGGGTTTGCGACAGTTGAAACAAACGTGATAAAACGTGATGATTGTGACCTTGGTATCAATACATACTCCTGAACCGTTTGTGTCTCCATCACCATAAGATTATGTTGAAATCACAAAAAACAAAGACAATCATAATTTTATGACCAATTTTTGCACAAAAAATGACATCGAGAATATCAAAAATACCTTTCGAAAGTTGTATCTCGACAACGCATGGACTAACGATTGCAGCGATATTTGCAATCGTGTCCCTGCCCAAATAGCCATATTCGACAACGCTTTTGCGTATATTGGCAATTAAAATGAAATGAAGTATGTGGTGATAGAGACTCAAATGGTTATTTTATAGCAATTAAAATTAAATGGAGTATGTGGTGATAGAGACTCAAACGGTTATTTTATAGCAATTAACTTTGTGGTTTATCAGGGTAAATCCGGTGGGCCACTTTTGAATCTCGACGGGCAAGTCATCAGGATCAATTCCATGGTCTCGTTGACTGACAAGAATCGGGTTGAACAAGGCTTTAGTTTTGCGGTTAAGATTGACGAGGCTCAAAGATTGATCAACAACTATTATGACATGTTGCAGAGAAAAAAAATGGAAGGTAAAGAAACATAAAGAATACAAAAAATTTGATCATGTTCTTCATCTACATTATTGAACCAAACTTTTTCTGTTTTTTTTATTTACTTAATTCTCAGGAGGAAAACAGAGATAAAGATGGTTGAGAGGAACTGCCTTTTGAAAGGGAAAGAATAATCAATAATCTATATGAGAATATGATCTTTAGTTGCTTATGTTTCTATCTTTGACAGTAGAAAGATTTACATAAGGGGTTCGATTCGAGGTGATCATTCTCTTACTTTCAAACTAGCATAATTATTCTTATGGCAATAATTGGGAATTTTGAATTTATCCCCCCTCTTTAATTTAGGGATTTTATTATTATTTTTGATTGAATGTTAAATTTATTGATCACTCAAAAATTATGTACAAGAATTTAGGGATTTTATGTCTCTGATTAAAATATATAGAGGGATGAGCTGAATCGGCTTATCATTTAGGGAAATATTTTGAAGATTGTGATAAGATGATTCTGTATTACTGAACAATGTATATTAATGATACGGTTATATATTATACGTATTTCAATTCGTAATTAAGGCTTTTGATTTCAAATCCATTTTATGCGAAACTGGTTTTGAGAAATTTGTAATGTATCATCATGTGGAATAATATTTATGTTCTATAATCTGTAGAAATAATATTTTGCGATTACATGACGTACAAACTATAGAGTATGTAAGTAGAGAATGTTGTGGTAGTTAATTAACTGATCCGGTTCGTTCGGTTCTTTAGAATGCTTTACTTTCATCTTTCCTCCAATTAGAACCGTCCACATGATCTCTTATGCCAATCTTCACTGCATTTTACAATTGCTTCAGTTTTAAACCAATGACTTGATGATGATGAAACATTTTGAAATACAATATATAGTTAAACGAACAATGAAACTTAATGCAAATGCGTTGCATCTTTAATTCACTATTTTGACTTCTTAACAAGGAATAAATATTTAATTCGTTAATCTATTGAGTATTGACTATTGTATATGTGTTCTGAAACCTATAGTATCAAAATTTTATGTCTCGTTTGTGTCCCTTTTGTTCCCATTTCGAAATATTCTTTCGACATTAATCATATGATATGTAAATGAGAAACTTTTGTTGTAAGTTGCATCTCTATAATATTATTTAAGAAAATATTTATGAAAATGAATTTTGTTTTGTAAGTTATTACACGAAATGCCATTACAAATAAGAAAAGATAATTAAAATAGGAAATAATATAATTATTTTTTAAATTTATTGATGAAAATATTGAAAGTATTTATTTCCAATTAAAGAGGTTATTTATTATTTAATTTCTTAATTATTATGATAGTATTACATAATAATCAATCCATACATACATATTCAAAGAAAGCCTTTGGGATCCCCACGGTTATCAAAAAAAAAAAAAAAAAAAACATACATATTCAAAGAAAATATATTAGAGATCTTGAAAATATATGATTATTACATATTCAAAGACGGCGATAGCCTTTGCAACGGACTGCTCAGAGTTGGTGAAGATGGTGTCTACACCCGAGGAGTGGCCGGCTTTTACACTACATCTAGAGGAGTTCAAGAGGAGTAAGGAATCTTTTACCTTTTTCTCTATCACACACATCCCAAGAGCAAGCAACACAGTGGCAGATAAGTTAGCACGAGGTGCTCGCGTCTACCAAACAGATTTCACTTTTGTAAACTCGGTACCCCCGATTTGGTTTACCGAATCGGAATAGGTACTAAGGCTGTTGACAAAAAAAAAAAAAAAAAAAAAAGATTATTATATTTTATTTGAATATATATCAAAACAAAAGTTTGAAAAAAATATTTTACTAATTTTATAAATAGTTAGACGCGAGAAAAATGTTTTTTTAAGAGTTTGTGGACTAACCACAAAACCATAGTCATTAAACGATGCATATTAGAGTTATGTTTTCAAGATTATAGGTTTTTGCGGGTTAGCACGAATAATATTTTAGTTCATTGCAAAACGGGTTAAGTAGATATGTTAGTCCGAGTTGATAATTCTATATATAATCATTAGTTAAACATATTATAAAATTAAGATAAATTTATTTTTTCTTAAATTTCAAAAAAAAATTTAAGAAAAAATTTATCTCGTGCTATATAGCTAACGCGGGTTTAATCCTAGTTTTTTTACATTTGGAAACCTCTTTCTCTTCGATTGGCATCGGTTTGACATTTCTATTTCACAGCTAGAATTTTGACCCTAAACCATTCTTCCGCATGAATCCTTGATTTACTGCATTAAATATTAATAAACAAAAAAAAACTAATTCATGGTGGTCCTAGGGTTCAAGGATCATGATTCGAGTTTCCTTACTACTCCCTCCGTTTCATAATAAGTGTCGTTTTAGACTTATTTGTTTGTTTTAAAAAAAGTGTCATTCTACAATTCCAATGTGATTTTATATACACAATTCCTGTTTTATCCCTCATTAAAATATTATAACCTTTGAATTTAAAACATTCACACTTAACTATTAGTATATTAATTAGGGGTATATTTGTATATTTTATGATTTTCTTAATTTGTGTGAAAATTGTCAGAATGACATTCTTTTTGAAACAAAGGGAGTATAATTTTAATCATGAATGGTCATTATATACGAATTAAATGACAAAATACCTGATGTTCCACAATTTCTAGGGATTAGTGATAATGGATTTTTGATAGATATTAATTACCCAAATACTCACGACATTGTAGTATTTTGGAATCAATCTAAGGATGTACGAGAACAATACACTAGGAATACAAGATACTATATTTAAGCTAAGCGATTCAAATTAGAGGTTGTCTAACAATCCTAATTACATTGAAGTTCAAACAAGCAAGACTAAAGCATAAAACAAAATCAATTAAAAGACTAACAAGTTTCAAACTTAACAAAGCGGAAAATTAAACTAGAAAGCTAAATGATTTGAATCAATGCTAAACAAGCGAATCCTAGGATGAGGTTATTGACTTTGGTTGATCCTAGAGCTAATTCCTGATGTCATTATGCCCAAACAATGTTAATCTTTAGGTCTAGATCACTAATTAAGACTAATCTATTTTTATGACACTAATCACTTTGTTAATTACCGAATCGAGAACAAATTCCCATTTGCAATTAAGCAGCAACCAAACATTAATTTCAAGATCAATTAACCAAGAAACACCTTAGACAACTATTTTCATAGACTAAACATGTAAATCACTCATTAAACTCTTTGGGGAATTTCATCGAACAACTCACAGACATGAAATTCCCTAAGATCTAAATCAACTTAAACAAGGCTAATCTAACATTAAAACCACCTAATGAGTAAGGATCATTACTAAACTAAACCCTAACATCATGTATCAACATTAAAATCACCCTAATGTACCTCATCCCAAGGATCCTAAGGGATCTACTCACTAATCCGAAAACAACAAAATCCATAAAGATAGTGTTAATGATCACCATAGGTGGTTTAGAAAAGAAAGTATTAAAGAAAACACTTAAGAACTTGCATAAAACTCAAGATATCGCTTACAAATGTTTAAGAATTTAGAAAAGGAAAGAGTTTCAAAAGAGAGAAGAAGATAGTAAAAAAATTAGGTATATAAAGCCTAATAGAAAGGGGGATCTAACCGGGTCAACCCAGGTTCTGACCTAGTGGGTTTGGATCATGGACAGTCCGCAGGGGCCGTAGTTCCCCGGAGCAACATTCGGTGGCTTCAACGGATGAAACCGCATTGGCCGTAGTTCCCCGGAGCAGCACCCCGGAGCAACATTCGGTAGCTTGTCTGCGCAGCAGACGGACATATGCTTACTAAATTTGTCGTATATCTTTAACCGCTAATCGGAATGATATGAAACAAGCGCCAAACAAAAGCTAACTCGGGTTTCTATGACTTTCTTCATGATCTCCGAAGCTAAATCCAAATGGAAAACCTCCATAAGGCACGATCTTTCAGTCACTTAGGATGGCCTCTACATTTTCCTTCTACACTTTTCATCTAAAAGCATGTCATTCATCATTTTTCAACCTCCATGCATTCTCAAAGATTAAAACACCTAAAAAGAACATAAAATACAATACAAATGCATGATATGAATGAAAATGCAACATAA
Source organism: Eutrema yunnanense (assembly GCA_002933935.1). Classification (NCBI taxonomy): domain Eukaryota; kingdom Viridiplantae; phylum Streptophyta; class Magnoliopsida; order Brassicales; family Brassicaceae; genus Eutrema; species Eutrema yunnanense. Next base: position 319,512 of record PKML01044847.1, on the reverse strand, counting down.
AGCTCTAGAATGCAAGACAATGCAAAAGTGAAGCCAAAATGCATATATATAACTCCTAAATGATGCAAAGTGAGATCAACATTAATGAAAACATGAGTTATAAATGTTTAAAAACCATGAATATCAACTAGTCGTCTAGATTTTCCGGCTATATATTCCCATAAAAACAAACAAAATAGTTCGTGAACAAATCGAATTGAAACACATATTAAAACGTTCAAAATATTTCAAAAACTGACCGGATTATCTCTCGATTTTAGACATTGAAATCGTATGTAAAAAGATACATATTCCGGTGATATTTTCCCATCTGTAATATAAAAGGGAGAGAATAATCAATAATCTATATGAGAATATGACATTTAGTTGCTTCTGGTTCTATCTTGACAGTAGAAAGATTTACATAAGGAGATCATCGTTCTCTTACTTTCAAACAAGCAGAATTTGTGAAATGGGTTTTAATCAAATGTACATGATATCTTAACTTTTATTGAGGTATGAAGAAAATTGAATATAAAAAAAAATGGAATAAGCGACGAGATTGAAGAGAGAAGTCAGAGAAGAGAATCAAAGAGGCTAAAGAAACTGATACGAGAACTTTACTCTGCAAGAATAGAGTCGAGATTCATGGAAGAGAACAAGGTAAAACAAAGAAACTGAACGAGACTTTACTCTGTTCTTTACTGTGATTACTCATTTGATTTGGCGTTTCGGTTTCACTCCTTACAATATATCTAGAGAAATATTTGCTTAGAGAAGTCATAGAAACAGAGTCGAACTTGAGTGATGCTTTGATTTAAGCGTTTTGCTTTTGACTTAAATTCTCAGGGACGAAATCCGGATTTGGGGCCGAGCGAACCTGATGAGAGAACTGATCGGAGACACGATCCAAGATCATCGGCAGAGAGGAGGGTAAAATATCTGAACAAGAACTCACTACTCTGTTCTTTACTGCGGATTAGTATTATGATAAAACAGAGTCGATACGGTTTTCTCAGGAGAATGAAGACCCCCAGTTTAAGAATAAACGAAGCGGGTCCGATTCGTGACCACAGAGAGTCAGACGCAGACATACGACCTAATCCGCAACAATAGGGACTGGGAGGTAGTGAGATGCGACAGAGGAGAAGCCATGAAACAGAGCCGGGTCCATATCCAGTTCGCTTCGGTGTAACAAATTTTCGGCATTATATAGTAAATGGTCTGTGTAGCTATGGAAATAAATGCCGTTTCAATCATCCTCCTGATCTTGCACCGGTGAGAAAGAAAGAAAAGAAAACAAAGTTATGTATTTTTGGCTGAGTCTAAGTTGCAATTTTCCTCATGATGCCTGATATTGATATGCCATTTAATGGAGTTACTGGAATGCGTCCAGATCTCATCATTAACCCGCATGCTTTCCCATCAAGAATGACAATCGCTATGCTTTTAGAATCTATTGCTGCCAAGGTAGCCCAGACACTGATGCCATGCATCTTCTTTTTGCGTCTGTTTTAACCAAGTTATATTTTTATTCCGCTGGTAAGTATTTATAATTATATCCTCGGGTTTTGCAGGGAGGTAGTTTGCATGGAAAGTTTGTAGATGCAACGCCGTTTCGTGATGCAGTAAAAAAACCAAACGGAGGAGAGGAGAGCAAATCCAGTTTACTTGTTGATGAGCTTGGTTCCATGTTGAAGGAAAAAGGGTTCAACTACTATGGGACAGAGACATTATACAGTGGGTATTTAGGAGTAGAGCTCAAGTGTGAGATATTTATGGGGCCTGTTTACTACCAAAGACTACGTCACATGGTCTCAGACAAATTCCAGGTTTTTTTTTATCACCCTGACAAAAAATCTCCAACTTGCACTTCTCTCATCTGCAATTGAGTGAACCCAGGTTTTTTTTATCTTCTCTGCAATTCCAGGTTTTTTTTATCACCTCTGCAATTGAGTGAACCCAAGAACATAAATCCAATTCCATTTACTTCAAAGATACGAGTTGAGAGAAAAAGAGCTATTGATTTCTGATAAATCATACAAAGACTTGCAAATTTTACATCTAAACAACCTCTCTTTCTCCTCTTTCACTCACATGAAGCAAATACTGAAAGCAAAATACAAATAAACTTGGCTCACTTTCCGGGGACGAAGTTGGTGGCGAAGGCCCAAGCGTTGTTGTTGACTGGATCGGCCAAATGGTCAGCAAGATTCTCCAAGGGTCCCTTACCGGTGACGATGGCTTGAACAAAGAATCCAAACATAGAGAACATAGCCAATCTTCCGTTCTTGAGCTCCTTCACCTTCAACTCCGCGAAGGCCTCTGGGTCGGTAGCTAGGCCCAATGGGTCGAAGCTGCCACCTGGGTAAAGCAAGTCATCGGCCTCTCCCAACGGCCCATTTCCGGCGACTCTGTAACCTTCCACGGCTCCCATCAAGATCACCTGAGTGGCCCAAATCGCAAGAATGCTCTGAGCGTGAACCAAGCTTGGGTTTCCCAAGTAGTCGAGTCCTCCTTCGCTGAAGATCTGTGAACCGGCCTTGAACCAAACCGCCTCTCCGAACTTGACTCCGTTCCTGGCCAACAACTCCGGGAAGACGCAGCCTAGGGCTCCCAGCATGGCCCACCTGCTGTGGATAACTTCTAGCTCACGGTTCCTTGCAAATGTCTCGGGATCGGCGGAGAGACCGGCTGTGTCCCATCCGTAGTCTCCGGGGAACTCTCCGGTGAGGTAGCTCGGTGGCTCGCCGGAGAATGGACCCAAGTACTTGACTCTTTCGGATCCGTACCATGGGCTGCCTGATGGGCCCTTTGGCTTGGCGACAGTCTTCCTCATTGTCACACGGCCGCTTCCGAGGACTTCTGATGCCGCCGGAGAAAGCTTCACAGCCTTTCCGGCGAAGGCAGGGGAGGAGAGAGCCATTGTTGAGGCAGCCATTGCGGTTGAGTGAGGAGAAAAATAAAACGTTGATTAGTTGTTGTTGTGAGCCAAGAAATGGGTGGTTTGGCTTTGATGATCTTTTCGGTATTTATAATATAAAGTCGAAATAATGTCTTATCTTAGAATATCAATCTCTGGTGTTTCTATTGGCCAGTGACAATTTTTTTGTTTGGGTTTAGATTTTATCGTTTGCTTACGTGGTAATTGTGGGTCCTACTCAATAGCTCGAAGTTGATATGCGTTTTAAGAGATCTTGTAGCGTTTCAGGAGATGGTGAAACATCCACTCATGAAGTGCCACGTGTAAGACTCGATTTCTCTATCCTTTTGAAATCCCAAGAGCATCAATCAAAAAAGAAAAGAAAAAAAAGGATAATTGTATATTACATTTTATTGTACCTTATCTAAATATACTAAATGTCTAACCCGCGCCTTAAGTCAATATCTCAAAACTGAATGAAAAGAACACAAAGATTAATTATCTCCAACCAAATAAAAGTAAAACATGTATTGAGATCAACGAATTTAAAATAGAGCAACAACAAATGACCAATATCAATCATGAACAAAAAACATAAAAACAAAAACCAATGAAGTGTGTAAAAGTTACAAACAAAACAAAACTACGACAAACGCGAGTTCTTATAGATATTCTGAAACACGTCTTTGTAGCCAACATTCATTGTCTTACAATGTGGTTTACCATTCGAATAAGTAATTAGAATCTTCAATCCTTCACTTGACGTAACCCTAGAGACAACAACATAAAGCTGACCATGACAAAACACCGGCCTAGGTAAGTACAACCCAACTTTTTTCAGAGTTTGACCCTAGCTTTTATTTAGCGTCATAGCAAATGGTATAGCAATGGGAAATTGTCTACGCCGCATTCTAAAGGGGAACCTTGCTTCAGGAGGCGAAACAAACATTCTAGGTATGAGTACCTTTTTGCCGACTTTATCACCGCTTATAAGGCTAGCCTCAATAACATGTTTTGCCAACTGAGTAATAAGCAATCTTGTCCCATTACATAAACCGCCTCGAGGGTCAATGTTCCTAAGCAACATGATCGGAGCACCAATCTTCAACTTTAAACAGTGATTTGGCAGACCAGACACCTTGATATACTGTTTAGATATTCATGAGTATAAACCATATATCGATCTTGCTTGTGTCTGAAGTATCAATGCTATTAGAACTAAGATATTCATGTTCATCACCTGTATTCAAAATTTAAAAAGTTATATCGAAGAGAATCCAAAAACAATTTAGGGTAACATACTAAAATCACACTAAAATTACATGCGAGCTACGACAACATAAAATCATTTATAACATCAACATCTTGATTGCGGAGACTCAAAATAGCCCGTTCTTGAAAACATTTAGGGTCACATGTCGTTACATATATTCCACCGTAAATCTCTGTTACAATATTTTTCACGGGCTCGCCATCTTCTGTTATCAATAAATCCGATGGGATATCGATCTCAACTTCTCCAATATTGGGCTCATTAGTTTTCGCATCACCGATATCCAATATCCACTTTGGAAAATCTCTTAACTCTTGATCCACAACACTACCAGTGCCACGAAGAAGTCTCATATTCACTGTCTCAAACTGAATAGAAATAGAACAAGTACTTGAGATGTACGCCACGAAAATAGAGCCAAATACTAAAAAGCTAAAACCGTCCAAAATTAAAAACATGAAAACCAAAACCAAAAAAGTGTATAAAAGTCACAAACAAAGTAAAACTACGACAAACGCGAGTTCTTATAGATATTCTTAAACACGTCTTTGTAGACAACGTTCATTGTCTTACATTGTGGTTTCCCCTTGGTATAGGTAATTAGAATCTTCAATCATTTCCTCGACGTAACCCTAGAGACAGCAACATAAAGTCTTGTGGGGACCGAGGGGTTTTAAAAAGTGAACAAAACTTTATGTTTATAAACCGAAGAGAATTAGAATAACCACTTGAGACACACATGATCAAAATAAAGCGAACCCAAAAAAGTAAACACCATCCAAAATTAAACACCCAAAATGCAATACTAAATAAGTGTATGAAACCCACAAACCAACTGAACTAAGACAAACGCGAGTTATTCGTCTTTTTCTCTTTTTTTTTTATCTTTTGGTTTTTCTTCTTTATCGTTGTTTCCTTATTCTTCTTCACCGTTGTTTCCTTATTCTTCTTCACCGTCTTCCACCTTTTTCTCTCCTTCTCTCACGTCTTCTTTCATTTTTTGGAGTTCTTCTTCCTTCTCCTCTTCATTCTCTATATCTTATCTTACTTCTTATTCTTGCGGTTTTTCTTTGTCACGTCTGATTCTTCTTCCTCATCGTCTTCGACTCTACTTCTTCTTCCTCTTATACATCTTTCGTGTTTCTTTCATTTTTATCTAAATAAGTGTATGAAACCCACAAACAAACTGAACTAAGACAAACGCGAGTTCTTATTTTTCACATAATCGTTCTTCGTCTTCTTCTTTTTTCCTCTTCTTTATCTTTTGGTTTTTCTTCTTTATTGTCTTTTCCTTATTCTTCTTCATTGTCTTCCATCTTTATCTGTCGTTCTTCTCTCACGTCTTCGTTCTCTCTGCCTTCCTATTTTTTCTGGTTTTTCTTCAACTTCATATTCTTTTATTTTGTCTTATTCCTCCTCTTCTCCTAATTCTTCATCTTCTCTTCCTTTAAGGTTTTCATACAATTTTTTAGATTCCATATCTTTCCCTTCTTCCACTTCGTCTTCTATCTTATTTGTTTTTTCTTCTTATTATTCCTCAATTCATCCTATTATGCTTCTTTTCTCCAAATTCTTTATCATATTTTAAACGTCTTCGTCTTATCCATCTTTTGGTTTATATTTTCACTTTCTTAGTCTTTTTCCTCGTATTTTCGAGTTCTTCATCATCTTTGTCTTCAACTTGTTCTTCTTTATCGCCTTCATCTTCTCAAACTTCTTATTCATCAGATTTTTTATTCGTCTCTTTCATCATATTTACATTCTTCTACTTTGTCTTCTTCATCTTCTTCTCCAAATCCATCATTTCATTTTTTTTGGTTCACCATCTTTGTCTTAACCGACTATTTTTCTTTTCTTCATCTTTTTCTTCTCTCTCTTCTTTATTTTTTAGTTTTTCTATTCTTCATCTTTCCCTTCTTATCCTCCATCTTTCTAACTTCTAGTTTTTCTTCTTTATCGTCTTCGTCTTGTTTGACTTCTTAAGTTTTTTTTTAATTCGGTTTTCTTCTTCTGAATTTCTTCATTTCATTCTTTTGATTTTTCTTCTGCCTCATCTTCTTCGTTTTCTTCTATCGTCTTGGTGTTCTCCATCTTCTTATTCTTCCACATCTTCTACTTCTTCTTTGTGTTCTTCTTCTTCCTTTTCTTTGTCTTTCGGTTTTTCTTCTTCCTCGTATTTTTCTTCTTCTATTTTTTTTTTGGAAGTTTGGAAGTTGGCAGACGTATATTTTCAAATTTTCTTATGGGCTTGACAATATTTACACAAACGATATGTTTCAAATAATCTTGCAAAGTAGAAGCACATATATAATGTGGACACATATTATTTGATCGTTCTAACATGAACCCTCCTCTTGAAACGAAAGGGAAATATAGTTTGAAAACTGAAACAAAAATCGAGGCGCGGGTCAATAGCTTCCAACAAAATAACACAAAGATTAACTATCTCAAACCGAATAAAAATAAAAACATGTATTTGAGACTAACACCATGATAATAGAGCAACAATAAAAATCCAATATTAATCCAAAATTAAAAACATAAAAACCAAAACAATGAAGTGTGTAAAAGTCACAAACAAAATAAAACTTCGACAAACGCGAGTTCTTATATCATCGTTATTGCTTGTGTCCGAGTTATCAATGCTATCAGAACTAAGATATCCATATTCATCACCTGAAGCCAAAAATTAAAAAGTTATATCAAATTGAACTCAAGAATCATAAACGTTCACAAAAACACACAATAATTAACTGCGAGTTGTGATAACATAAAATCATTTATAACATCTATCTTGATTACGGAGACTCAGTATAGACCTTTTTTGGAAAAATTTAGAGTCACGTGTCGTTGCACACAATCGACCGTAAACCTCCGCAATAATATTTTCCACGAGATCGCCATCTTCAGTTATCAATACACCTGATGTGATACCGATCTCAACTTCTCCCGTATTGGGCTCATTAATTTTTCCATGACCAATACCCAATATCCACTTTGCAAGATAAGTACCCGCATATATGCGGATTTGTAATTTAATATTTTATAACCCCTTAAAAAAAATTAAAGACGAAAAATAGAAATCAAAATTAGATCACCCATGAAAATATATAATACATAAATTTAGCAACACAGTTTACGATGTAATAAATATATACATTGAAAGCAAAATTTGGTGAAGAGATGTAGTAAATAGTTTTGGATAAGGTTATTGTACTTTAATTTTTTGGTGTGTAATTGACACACTACCAAATTGTGGTTTATATAAAGTTGAGAAATTATAATTATTTTCTTTTTAAATTTAATTTCCTTAATTTAAATGAAAAATCTAAGAAATGTTTTTTCTTTTTTTATATATTAATTTTACCTTTTAAGATAAATTTAAATTTAAAATTTTTAATTTTATTTTTTTAGTAACTATATCTTTTAAGATAAAATTTTCAACTTTGACTTCTCAGAATTTTAAAGTTTTTTTTATTAATCGATTTTAATTTTTTTAGTGAATTTGTAAATTTGAAACCAATAAAAGCTAAGAAAATACCTTTCTCGAAACGCAGTAACATAATCAAAATCACGATTCATATAGAATTTAGTTCCAGAAGATGCCGACAAACAAAAAGAGTTAATTATATTGAATTATAATAGTATTTTCTTGTATTCAAAAATAATTTAGATTAAAGTTAGATAATAAGTTTATAAAATTAGGATAATATATTTGTTAAAAAAATTACAAATATACTGACATTCTCATCAAGCAAGAGTAAATTCATTCCTATGAGCTCATTGTTTTTTTTCAAATTTATTGCCTTCCACTTTCTGATTAGACGAACTACGATACGACGATAAGAGCGATTTCTGTTTAAGCTATCTAATGTTAAATAGTCTCTATTGTTATTTAGAATTTCANGATTAAGTCTTTTTTTCATTTTTCTTAAATTAAACTCTAGCTTTTAATTTTAAGTTAAATTTCTTTAATAAATAAATTTCCTTAATCTAAAAACAATTTTCATTTTCCTTTTTTCTGCTAACTTTACATTTATGATTAAGTCTATGTTCTATTTTTTTTTTTTGCTAACTTTACTTTTATAATTAAGTCTCTTTTTTTCATTTTTCTTAAATTAAACTCTACCTTTTAATTTTAAGTTAAATTTCCTTAGTTTTAAAAGAACTTTTATATTAACTCGACACGTGTCAAAATCTAATTGATTAACTCGACACGTGTCGCAATCTTGTGAGTTACTAACTTTAAATCATTCTCTTTTATATATATAGATATATTTTCATTGGTGATCTAAGTTTGTTTTCTATTTTTCGTTTTTAGTTTTTTTTATGGGTTATAAAATATTTAATTAGAAACTCGCATATATGCGGGTACTTATCTAGTTTATAATATTATCACTACAAAAAACATGTTTATTCAATGATCATATTCGTTGTAAAATCGATGTAAAATGGGGTTTGGGACAAATTGTCGTAATGAGATCGTCGTTATTCGAGAATCGTCATAAAATCATCGGGAAGATTGGAACAAATATGAATCGTCGTAAAATCGTTGTTGGTATATCGTTAGTACGTCGTTGGAAAATTACATCAGATTAATAACGAAAAATGATTTTATTGTATTGACGATTTGGCTCATGGCGGCTCGAACAACCAACCACCACCTCCTGCTGTTGATGCTTACGAGCCTCCGCGTCTTCGATCAACCGCTTCTCCAGCCTCTCAATCACGCTCAGCTTCCGCATCACCTCTTCCATACTTTTTTCCAACGCCGTAATTTTTCCATCCACTTGTTGTGCTTCAACCATCTTTTATGCGTTCTTCGGAGCCATGATTCTCGTTCACGTACGAGCTCTAATACCAAGTTGATATGCGAAGAAGAATATTTCTGAGAATATACAGACAATAAGAAAATATATGCCTTTTGATATAACGTCAAATCGTACGAGTGTGAGAGAATTGTTTTAGGAGTACTCTCTCCTTCCCAATTACACTTGATCCAATTAAAAGATAAAGCATTCTTCTCTCATCACTCAGCTTATATACTTCTACTCATGATTACCAACTCATACTCAGGCCCGGTCCAACAAAAATGGTGGTCCGAGACAAAGAAAAAAAATGTGATTCTTTGTAAAATATAATTTTTTTTTTGTGGCCTTATAAAAAATGGGTTTCAAATTTAAATATTAAAACCTTATAACTTATTAACTTAAAAGTAATTTTGTGGTTCATGGTTCATCAAATAAAATAAAATAAGTAGTCCAAGGCCATGGCCTAGCCTGTCTAGCCGCCGGGCCTGCTCATACTAACATGTCACCGACCACCCATGTGCACTGTTACAGCTAGCTGTAGAATCTGATAATTCTCCTTACTCGTGGTTTATTCTTTATCATAGTAGAGTCACTCCTGATTAAGTCACACGATCCTTACCCAGAGTGAGTTGCTTCTAGAATACCACAAGTTTTTTTTTTTTTTTTTGAATTGAATGTTAAATTATATTCAAGCCCAAAAAACCGTTTTTACAACAAACTTGTGACGCTAGTTTTAAGATTCTCAAACAGAAAGAAATTGAACAATTTAACCGAAAAAAAGATTAAGGTCGAGTCCCGAACCATGCTTGTAGAGGGTCTTTTAGCTTGTTTACTCCCATTTCCCGGATTGATTGTAGTCGAGCACGAACTAGTTTGTCAATTTGCCCATAGATTCGAGCTTCTGTTGAGTGTTCTTCCCCGTGCCGTCTATTATTTCTTTCCCTCCAAATGCAATGAACCGTTGTTTGGAATGCATATCGGAACAAGAATTCCCTGGTTCGATCTAGATGATTATCAACAATGAGATTTGTGAGAGAAATCCAGTTCCTCGTAAAACCTTGATGTAGCAAATTCTTCATCACATTTACCCAAACTTCCCCGGTGAAAGGGCATTCGAAGAATAGGTTGTTTGGGCCTTCTTACCCCTTTTTCTTGTATTGGAATAAAATATGAGGTCGCTGGGCTTCTTATGTAACAAAATATACTTGGAGAAAAGAAATGTGCGACCTACCTTTGATGTTGTGTACACAGCTGCAAATGCAAGCACCTAATTAGTAGCAATGTAAGGCCCGAGAACATTGAAAGTCTCGAACAAAATTTCTCATGTGTATTCTCGACTTTCATGAGGAGTAAGAGGGCTTTCGGTGAGATGCTCTATTGGATAATGAAGATTATACGTACTACTAGACCGTGATTTTGTAAGAGCTTCATCTCCGATAAAGAAATCCAGATCCGCCGCAACTCTAGCATTGTGCTAGAATGTCCACTTTCCCTTTAAAGAGCTCTTGGATTGTTTCAAAAACGACTCGTTAACCACAACTACTGTTGGAAGGATAAAACATGGCTTTACATTACCCGCAAATCCCAGGTTTGTATACCTGCGATACACACACACAAATGAATCTAGAAAGTTCACGGAAACAAATCGCAAAAAGGAAGAAGATCAGGTTGCAGCATTTCCTCAAATACGTTAAGCGCATCAACCTATCAAAACCAATAATTGACTTACATGGTTCCATTGTCGATTACAACAGCGTGTCCGACGACTTTTAGTCTTTTGTTATTTAATAAATGATGTTGTTGGAACCTTCTAATTAGAGGTACTATGTTTGTCAACAAAGTCTGTTTTAGTGCCATTTATGAGAATTGTTCATAATTAATTGATTTTGATTTTGATTTTTTTTTAATTTTTAGCTGCATACAGTTAGTTGATTAACTTAATGGTGTTTTTAACATTGATTTATTATTCTATAATTAACTTAATGGTTTAGGGTAAAGAATGTCAATGGAAGTCGGGTCCCACTAGAGAATACATATCTTTTAATTTTTTTGGAGAATTTTCTAAACTTGATTGATCATTGTTTAAGAAACCCCAAAATTTGAAGCTTTTAAGAACCAAACGACGAAGTCTTACAACTGTTACATTGTTCTCTACAAACGTTATCACCGGCGGCAGTAGTAAGAGCAAGCCCTCAGATGTCTGAGAAATCCCTCTAGGCGAGAATGTAACTGACTGTTGTTTGGATTTGAAGATAGAACCGCTGCATTCACTGCGTCTGCTACTACATCCCTTTGCGCCTCGCTTAGCAAATAAGTCACATCCGATTCCTCGGGATTTTCGCTTGCAAGAAGCTTACTGCAGTCCTGAAATAGAAAACAGGACAGTAGAATCCCTGAGTAAACATCAAAAAACCAAATCCATCACACAAGTTTATTGTTGAAAGAATTGTGGTTAACGAGTCGTTTTTGAATTCACTGTACTCGAGGAGATTAAAGACAGATTCAATACCTCTCTAAGATTCTTCCTGTCTTGCAATGACTTTGATATTTCTTGCTCAGAAACACCAGGAGTTGCAGTTTCAGTAGCGAAGTCAAAAGCTTTAAGAGTATCTTCGTACCCGTAGTGAAACAAGTAGCTCTTTACAAGCCTGATGACCAAAACAATGCAGCGTTAGCTATGCACAAAGCGAACCAGGATTGCACCTCAGAGTTAATGCAGAAAAGAGTGTACGCACTCGAGAGCTATGTTTGGAGGTACGGACATCTTTTCAATCTCCATATTTTGGATTTCCTTCACCGATGCTCTATATCCCTGATACAACAGAAAGAGGAGTTTACTTATCAATTAACACTGCAAACATGACGCAAACATATATATGCAAATATGGAAATGATGCATATTATTTTGTAATCCTGCCAAGATTCTGGAAAACATATGCCACATATATGCAAATATAAAAATTGAGGATCTTACCTTAAGATCAAAAAGAAATTTTTCTGGTTTGAAATTGACCGTAACCCTGCAAGATTCAGAACAAAAGGCATAAGAAGCGAGTGTGGAGTTCACATCGGTAATTTAAAAAAAAAAAAAACGAAAGCATACTCCTCGTTTTGGCTATGTAGAGCTATTGTCGGATACAGATTACCCGTGAAGACCTTGGGGATTTTCCCTACTAGAGATCCATTTTTGCTATTATCAAAGAAGTAATCAAAGATGTCAGCAAATAAAGCATAGAGATTTGAAATGAATTGGTTATTGAGATAGCAAACAGTAATTACTTACGTGAAAAAGAACTCTTGTGAGACGTAGTTTATACCGCAGCCAACTGTATCATCGGTTGTATACTTTTGGCAGAGCACCTTAAAAGTTTTGTCTTCTCCTTCTTTGAAGTATATGAATCCATTATCACCATGGTAGCTACATCCTATGAGCTTTGATCTACAATTACAGTTACAGAAGAAGTATAAGAAAGAAAGGTACATCATATGAACTTCGATCTACCATCACATAAGAATATACGAAAGAAAGCCACAGAAGTACAATTTTACATACACTTCTTAACAACGATTTAGCTTAATTACCTGTGACAGAAAGAAAACCAAGATTTATGAAGTCCGATGCATTCAAAAACGTTTCCGCTTTATATAATCTCATATGCTAAAAAAGCACATGATGGAATCGAAGAGCAAACAAGACTGAATTGAGCAGAAAATCCTCTTTCCAAGAAACGAATCTAAACACCTAAATAGTGAGGTTTGATCACAAGGGAATAGCAAAGAATGCACATAACATTGCAGAAGAAGTATAAAGAAGAAAGTTCCATTTGCATACACTTGACAGCAAAATGATTTAGATGAAAGGCATCCTGTGACAGAAACAAAATCAATATTTCTCAAGTCCTTTGTATCCAAATTATTCTGAAATAGATCCAATTGCAACATGTAATAGAAGCTATTCAGAGACCAAATCGAACAGAAAATTACATAGAAGAAACAACTCGTTAAGTTGAGTGAATCTAAACGCCAAAGAAAGCCACTGAAGTTCAATTCGCACACACTTGACAACAATTTGTTTAATCTCTCTTGTGACAGAAACACAATCAAGATCTCTAAAGTCCTTCCTGAAACATTTAATCAAAACCTATCCCCCCTTCCCAGTCTGAATCGAACAGCAAACAAGACTGAATTGAGCAGAAAATCACATGAACCTCTTTCCAAGAAACGAATCTAAACGGCAAGAAAGCAGAGTAGGATACGAAACACAATGGGAGAAGATAACAATACCCTTCAGTCCGTAACCATCCCATCGTCGAGAAACCAATAGCGATCCGCCCCTGAACCCCAGCATCGTTGACATAACTCTCGAAGTAGTAAGCGGCACAATTAGTGGGAGCCGGAACTTCTGGCTGAACCATGCCGGCTTTGTGATCTTCCATGATAAGAACGCCAGAGTAGGTGTACTTCACAGAAAGTTTGTCGAGAGACACAACGGTGAAAGGGTCGTTAAAATCGACCGTCTCTATATTCGACGGCAATTGTTCTTGTTCTTGTTCTTCCTCATCCTCTCTCATGGCAGAAATTTATAAACCCTAGAATCAACAATGACATTAAACTTTTTCCCTGATTCAACTGATATACAAGTATGAAGGGAAAGAAAAAGTTATAAACAACGATATTGCTTCTTCAATGTACCAACGGATTTTCTCTTCCGAAGAAATCTCAATCTTCGGAATTATTACCTGTTCCAACGAAATCGCTTCGCTATACCCACGGATTTTCTCTTCCGAAGAAATCGCAATCGTCTTCCCCCCACTTTTTTTCATCCGAATTTTCTCCCTTTATTTATTATAAAAATGGCCCTTTCTCAACCCGGTTTCGGCCTGACGGTTAAAACGGTATAAGGTTTGGTTTAGATTATCTCTTTGTTAATCACGGTCTACGATATAGAAACACTCTTTAGTATTTTTTTCTTTCAATACTCTTTTTTTTTTAGTCATCTGATGATAATATTAACTCTAACTAGATTCTGAACGCACGGGAATTTTTCTTTTTTTTTTTTTA
>PKML01044847.1:268279-294480 GCA_002933935.1 Eutrema yunnanense | reverse complement strand
GAGTTACTAACTTTGAATCATTCTCTTTTATATATATAGATATATATATATATATATATATATATATATATATATATATATTATATGCTGCATTAATTAATGCCTATAAAAAATGTACAATTTATTAATGCATATTAAACATGTACAATCGATAAACATGTGCCTTATAAGAAAAATCTGTACAATAAATGCATATAAAAAATTGTTACAAATTTACTCTGAGTCCGATGAATAATCCAAAGTATTTTAATCGGAATCCTCATCAAATTCTCCTTTCTCTTCTTCAGAATCTTCAAATACTTCGTAATCCCCGCCCATACCGATAAAATCAACCACAAGGTCAACCTCAAGAGAATGCTCGATTTCACCTAAGTTACCAATTGGAGTTTCTTGTAAAGGGTCATGCTCGAAAACACCAAATATCATTCCTCTTGGTTGTATCGATTTTACTGTAATCCACGGGTCTTGCTTGTTCCTAACCCGGGGGGTATCAAATGTAGGAATCCTGGTTTGCTTGTGAAGCAAGAATAAATGGATCGTATTTCCGATGTCGCTTTCCAGAGTGAACAAATGTTACACCGAATTCGTCATAACGTAGACCTTCCACTTGATCATACCAATCGCAATAGAACACAATGCACTTCAAGCCAATCAGTCATGGATATTTGATTTCTAATATTTCGCGCAGTACACGATAGTAGACAAATTCACTGAATGTAGATGATATACCATAATTGCATGTTTTGCTCCATTCACGATAAGCCTTAAAAACGTACCCCCGAATGTAATACATCGGATAAATCATTGGAACAAAAGTAGGGTCACGCACCATCTCAAATAACCACGTGGGAAACGATCCCCCTCTAGGAGTCATTTCATCACCCTGTACAAATTGTGGACGATCATAAACAATATGTGCAAATGTAAGTATGTAAAATTTAGTTAAATTGTGGGAAATCAAGCACTTACGTAATATTGCAACCAACCCGAGAAGTCATTATGTTTATGGACCGCAAGCTCATCCTCTGTGTAACTTGAAAACCACTCATGAATTTGGGCCATGTATATCATGTGAATAAACAAATACATTATGCAAAATACTATCAAGGATTTTTGGTAATTACTAAACATCAAAATCAAGTACGTACCTCTCATATTCCAAAACGTCGTCGCAGTTTGTCATAATATATGTATGCAAATGTCTTTGTTCATCCTCTGTTAGTCATTGGGGCTTCTCTTTTCCACTAAGCCTTCCAGTTTGTGCAAATAGATTTAGGACATAGAACGGATAACTAGGTTTTTCTCATCCATCATCGTGTTGTGTGATGTGCTCAGGTTTTAACCCTAGTTTTCTATAAGTGCACAAATGTGCGTTGTAGTATTTAGGGGTCGATCCACTGAAGACCAAGTAACTGCACTACGAATTTACTTGAGATGAGAATTGAGCTAAGATGAAAGATATGGGTTTTTGTTTGAGAGTTGTGAATAGTGACGAAAATAACAACTAATAAATTTAAAGACGAGAAAATAACAAGATCAAATCAATATGAAAAAGCGTTGGGCATTAGGGAATTCGCCGAGTATTATGGATTAGCTAACACGATAATCAAACATAGAATTTCGATAGATATTTTCTAGAACTCGACCCAAGACTAACCTACTCCCATAGAATTAATCACGAAATCTAGCCACCTAGATTATTAAACTCTCGTTCATTCTCTAAGTATCTAAATAAACTAGTTTGATAAATTCACAAAACGCTTTAGATCAACTCCCGCCGTCTAAAGATATTTGCTCATCTAAATAAGTTTAGGCAAAGAACTCTAAAGATAAACCATAATCTAACAACATAGTTATCAATCCATGAATCCCCTTTGAAAAACCCTTAAACCCAACAAAGAAACTACTCAATCATATTGTAACAAAACATCATAAAAATAATAAAGTATAACAGAATTAAAGGAGTAGAAAAACAAAGAACGAAAAACACGGATGAAGACGGAGATCGATGATGATCTCCTTGCCCTTCTTGTCTCTCTCGGTGATGGCTCCTTCTCTTTATGTTTTTTAAACGAGTTGCCCCCTTAGAATGACCTAAAACGAGCATATATAGCCTTCTAATTCGTCGAAACCGTTTAGGATTTCAATAATAAGTGACGGGATTGACTTGGGCTTGACAAGGGCCTCTCGGGTTAAAAATAAGGCTGGTAGCGGTCGGCAGGGCCGGCCCTGGGCCAAGCGGGATAAAACATTGGCCTCTGGCCCCCATTTTTTTTTCATTTTTTGGCCCCAAAAATTTGTTTTTTTCATTTTTTTGTCCCCTAACTTTTTTTAAAAAAAAATTGGCCCCAAAAAAACAAAAAATTTAAAATTAGTCTTGAGCCCCCAAAATTTCAGGGCCGGCCCTGGCGGTCGGGATGGCTGGTAGCGGTCGGGATGGCTGGTAGCGGTCGGGATGGCTGGTAGCGGTCGGGATGGCTGGAACCACGGCAAGGAGCAGTTTTGCCGCGGGTCGGGCAGTGGTAGACTGCTTGACAGGGCTTTTTGATCTTCGCATAACCTTTGATTGAACCGTTGGATCTTCCTGAAACCAATTGCATTGGAAAAGTAGCTGGCGCTTATTTAACGTCACCAAATTTGGGCTGGATCAGACGGTGAAAATGTCTTCATTTGAGGCTAAACTTCTGACAGTTTGACGCTGAGCCAAAAATCTGGTTTTGCTCCAATTTGCAATGTTTTTGCCTAAGTAACATGAAAAGAGTCTTGATACTACGAATATGCGAAAACCATAATAAAATCATGTAAAACTAAGTGAAACACTTATTAAAATGTTCTTAAATAAATAGTAAAACGGGTAAAAATACGGTGTTATCACATCCCCACACTTAAACCTTGTTTGGCCTCAAACAAGACAAAGCTTAAGCTTGGAAACGGTCAAACAAAAATCATAGGGAACTAGAAATCTGGAAGACCGTCCTTCTAAACCATAACCATCGAACTACATCAAACGCAACCTAGCCTAGAAAATTCTCACCAAAAGTTTCTGTAACACTAGTCCACGGTATTCGTCATACGAAATATAAACTTTCAAAATCCAAAAATCAGGTCAACTACCTCTCTAAATTCAATAAACTAGCTCAAAATGTAAACGTGAACGTGAACTTCTCATCAAAATGATTAAACCAAGACAATCGAGGCTAGGTATTAAAGACATTTAGAGGTGGGGTTAAAAGTTTTTTGGGTTACCGTAATTTCACCGGAGGGTGCGAGATATTATGCAAAACAAAAGAGAGGAAGGACCTATTGATAACCATAGCTTCCAATCACTTCTTCTTGGGTAAAAATGTTGCACTTCCTCTTTCTTCCAAAAACAGAAGTTTTCTGTCATTCCCCCAAACTTAGAATTTTTTGTGAGCTCGGAATGACAAACTTCTTATAAACGAACCATGGATGCCTCGTAGGTATTTCGACCAACCTAGACTCTTTTTAGGCTTTTATTTCATTTCTCTTTCGATTATTATTATTTTATTTTTTATTTTGTGAAAGGGAAAAACGCCTTTTATTGAGATAGAATCTTAGGGGTACAAAAATTTACCATAATTTTGAGTTTTTCCAAGGCATAACCAAACTCTTATCTTTGTTGAATCCACCTCCACCAATCGCGTATCGTCTTCTTCTTTAGTGACTGAAAAATGTGTCGTTCCTTCCTCTCCGGCGTTTTTGCACATAAGACATAAAGAGAGTTGCATGAGGTTTGAACAATGGTTAAGTTTCGGGTGGGATACCAACTAAATATGAGTTGGCCATTCATGTACGACAAATAGTGGTAAAAGGTAAAAGAACGTCATGAGTGTATAATTCGTTATTTTTGCCTAAACCTTTGATGAGAAAATTAAGTCAAGATAAAATTTCAAGTATAATAAAGCTAGTATATTATATCCTAAAGAATCTCTACGATCTAAATTCCTCTGGGGATTTCGCATTAACGAAAACTCTAACTACCGCCTAGTCTAGAACTGAATTACAAAAGAGCATGTTACTAGGAAATAGCGTAGAAGCACATTGGTCGGTTATCGTCATGGATTTCATCATTTCCTCAAAACGTATTCCTATTTTATTGAAAAACTTGAATTTTTTCAAAGAAAAGCGTGAAAATGCAAAATGCAAAATGCAAAGACTCATGAAAGAAAATGGTGGTTAGTAAGGGATGGAATCCTCCCCCAGACTTAAATCACATTGTCCTCAGTGTGAAATAATCGAGTAAGGATGAATAAATATATGGATGTAATAATTAAAAAAATTTAAGGAAACAAAAAAATTATATGGATGCGGTTGGGGAATGGATTTGGGAATGAAGTGGTGGTGATATGGCGATGGGAATGGATGTGGGGATGGTTGGGAATGGATGGGAATCGAACGGAGTCGATCGAGGATTGAACGGAGTCGATCGGGATTGTCAAAGGAGTGGTCGCGGCTCGAAGAGCTGCACACGCGGCCAAAGGGGGATCCGCCGCGGGTCGGTGGGCCGCACCCGCGGTCGATTGCTGGTTTGCCGTGGGTCGGTGTGACTGACCCGCGGTCGATGGGTCTTGCGGTCAAGTCCTTCCTCATGGTTCGTGTTGGACCGAGCAACTTCGAACCGTGATTCCTTCTTTTTGTCTTTTCGGTTTTTTGATTTTTTTCTTTTGGGTTTTTTGGTTTTTTAGAAGGCTGAAAACTAAGGAAAGAAAGCATTGATAGAAAAAGAAAAAAAAAACGAAAAATAAAATCATACCTAAAAATGGGTTGCCTCCCATTGAGCGTTTTTGTTTAAAGTCGTTTAGCTCGACTGGTTTTTCGTTTAGGAGTTAGGCACGTCTGCTACGGAAATCGGATCTTCCTTATCTTTTTCAATGTCTGCAAGATATGGCTTAAGACGTTGTCCATTGACAGTGAAGTCACCTCCTTGATGGTTCCAGAGAACCACAGCACCGTAAGGTTTAACCTCTTTGATCTTGGAAGGTCCAGACCATCGCGATCTAAGCTTCCCGGGAAACAGTTTTAAGTGTGAGTTGAAAAGTAGAACCTGGTCATTAGGTGAGAAAGTCCTAGGAACTATCTTCTTGTCATGATACGCTTTAGTCCTCTCCTTATAGATCTTAGAATTCTCATCGGCGTTATGGCGAATCTCGTCCAACTCATTCAACTGAATCAAACGTTTCTCAGCTGCTATCTAGATGTCGTAGTTCAGTTTCTTTACTGCCTATTCCGCCTTGTACTCAATATCAACAGGAAGATGACATGCCTTTGAAAAGGAGTGGTTCCAATAGGAGTTTTGAAATCCGTCTTATAGGCCCAAAGAGTATCATCGAGCTTAGTGGACCAATCTTTTCTTGTCGTTCCGACTGTCTTCTCTAAGATCCTTTTGATTTTTCTGTTTGATACTTCCACTTGGCCATTTGTTTGAGGGTGATAAGGTGTAGCAACCTTGTGTTTCGCTCTATTTTTCTTCAAGAGATTCTCAAACACTTTGTTGATGAAGTGATAACAACTCACTACAAGAAAACACAGTTTTTACGACCCACAAACAAAATCTCAAAATGGTTGCAAATGATTCTTCATTTTGGAATTGATCGTGGAGAATGAATATTATACGCGTAACTCTAATTTTGATCATAAATATAAAACATACTTTCTTAGGAGCAAAACTGTAGAAAGTCCTCAGCCAATAAGGATCCGGCTTTGGCTCATCCTCGCTCAAAATCTTGTTCTTCGTCCTCATCCTCTTTTCACGTTCGATTCTCCTTTTGGCACCCAATCCATTGTCATTGCTATTTTTCTCGACGACGCGCTTTAACACTCCTATCAGGCATTCTTCTTCTACACAACTCTGTTACATTGTGAGATCTGATTCTTGTTCTGGTAGATACGCAAACATTTCTTAAAGGCTAACAAAAAGAAAGGAGACAAAATTCCTCAAGTCTTTGAGAAGTCTAAAACTTCGATGTACATTATGTAAAAATATAAATTCCTCAAGTCAGTGCATACAACATGTGCCCCGTGAAATCAAAGCGAATTTAGACTCCTTCTCTGTCGCTTAACTGAAGAGTCATCTTAATATTCATTGCCGCCAATTCTGCAGCTAAGTACCTGAACACATATGGCATTGCAACAGTTTCCATCCCTTTGCTTGTCTTGCATGAATCGCAAGTTACCTTCTTTGGAGTCCTGCCAGGAGGTAACTTTCCAATATCTTGAATCAGCTTCTTCTGTTGAACGTTCACAACCGAACAAGTGAGCAAGCTTCCACATAGAGAACACACATCTGCAATGTGGTGATCTGAAGAGGTGTGGAGCCTGTCGTGTAATAGATAGGAAGCTCCATGAGCAAGCATTGCGTCTCTTTCCATTTCACCAAATCGAATCCCTCCACCTCGTTTCCTTCCCTTGATTGGCTGACGAGTTAGCTGATCCACTAGTCCTGTGGATCTAACCTGCAAGCCAGAATATATGACTCAGACAAAGCTCGAAGCTGAGAGAAGTGCAAGTTGGAGATTTTTTGTCAGGGTGATAAAAAAAAACCTGGAATTTGTCTGAGACCATGTGACGTAGTCTTTGGTAGTAAACAGGCCCCATAAATATCTCACACTTGAGCTCTACTCCTAAATACCCACTGTATAATGTCTCTGTCCCATAGTAGTTGAACCCTTTTTCCTTCAACATGGAACCAAGCTCATCAACAAGTAAACTGGATTTGCTCTCCTCTCCTCCGTTTGGTTTTTTTACTGCATCACGAAACGGCGTTGCATCTACAAACTTTCCATGCAAACTACCTCCCTGCAAAACCCGAGGATATAATTATAAATACTTACCAGCGGAATAAAAATATAACTTGGTTAAAACAGACGCAAAAAGAAGATGCATGGCATCAGTGTCTGGGCTACCTTGGCAGCAATAGATTCTAAAAGCATAGCGATTGTCATTCTTGATGGGAAAGCATGCGGGTTAATGATGAGATCTGGACGCATTCCAGTAACTCCATTAAATGGCATATCAATATCAGGCCACAATTGCGAGCAAACACCCTTTTGCCCGTGTCTACTGCTGAATTTGTCGCCGATTATGGGATTTCTGGCATGCCGAAATCGAATATTCGCCTGCCATGAACCTTAAAAATTAGATTTAACCAAAACCAAACTCTGTTTATGCGACCATTGAAGGAGTTAACCTCACCTTTTGAGGATGCTTCTTGCTTTTCATGTCAACAGAGACAAAGTCAACTATGACAGGGTCGGTGCCTTTTCGCTTCATGGTCTTTATTGAGTTAGTTACCCCATCATAGATACTACAATACGGCTCATTTGGATATATTTTCTGTGCATCAGATCCAAACAAAAAATTGGTGAGTTTCTGTGGAAGTTAACAAGGAAACTAAAATTACAGAATGAACCTACAGCACATCGAGAGGATAGAAAGCAATGATTTACCTGTCCAACATATGGCAACCCATCAGCATCAATACAAGAATGAGCTGATTTGTCAACGTTACTTCTCCTGAAACTTTTATGACCATTATCCGATCGGCTTTTCTGATCTGACAGGTCAACAGTTTCTGTCTGCACCATCATGAGGACAAGAGTAAGAAATTCACAGAAGAGAAATGCTAGTAATTTGTATGATGATAATTAACCCCTCGCTGCAACTACAAATATATATTTTCCGGGTTCCATAAAGAAACGAATGCAGAGGACACTGACCAGGCTTACATTAAAGTTGCAGTCAAAAGAAAACTCATTGCAACTATGCTTAAGCACCATATCCAAAGATTTCTTCTGAATGCTTAATAACAAAAATTAAGAATGGGAGCTCGAACCTGGTATATTTGCCCATGGCACATCCCCCGCTCCACAGATGATTTGTTCAAAATCATCGCATCTTCCATATCAAATCTGTAACACAGATAGGTAGAAAAAGGCATAAGAGAAATACTGATAAAAGAAGTGTGTCATTAGCATGCTCTTACACGCCAAAAAAAATTCTTACCCAGTATGAGCCAGGACAGCAACTATTGCATTAGTCCCTGTTGGATTCTCATCAATACTGTATGTGGTGTATGTTTTTGTGCGCACCACTGGGGATTGAGGAGTCTGTGGCATACAAATATGATTTTACAAGACATGGGACCAAAAGAGGAAAATGATTAAATGAAAATTGTACCATGTACTTTCTGCTTTCTAAGAGCAAAAAGGTAAATTAGAATTGACCTGCAAGTGGTAAATCTTCTGGTCAGCACGAAATTGGAGTGCTTGAGTAGAGTATGCCATGGTCTGTTTCGCCATCTGTATTGCATTAAATCTTAAACAACAGCTTCCACTAGCATCACAGTGTACAAACTTTCATTAATATGGTACTAGTAAATACCTGACACTGATACATGTTACGTGGACTTTGATTATGATCTGACCAAGGTGTAAGATTAGCTACCACACTTATCATCCCAGTTGGATGAATTTCCTCATGAGTTGCTGGAGAAGAGTTATTCCTTCCTCCATTTCCACCATCAGGACAGCTTATTTCCATAAAAACCTGATTTGGGAGAAAATAATATATATTTTAATTTGGATGTATACGAAAAAGGTGGATATGGAGATCAAATCCTTGGGGTTTGCTACCTGCTCAAATGGTCCAACCAGTTCCATATTGTCAGAGGGAATAGATATATTTTTTACAGGCCTAATGAATCTTGAGGGACATGATGCCAAATACAATCCAGGATAAGATCCACCCATGCTTGTAGGTACATATCCCACTTCGAGGTCTTCGGGAATCTGTAGAGAAGCATTCAGATAAATTGTTCTCTTCTAATGAAAAAGTTTACAGTCAGCAAATAATGTATACTGTTAGGAATCGAGAAAGCCTTACCACTGAAGGAGCTTCCACTTTCAGTCTCCGCAAATAAGCGACAGCCTCCGTAACTAAGTTAGAAGATAGTGATCCCACAACTTGACCATCTAAAAGAACAGGAATTACTTTTGGTGGTCCAGCTCGTACAAGTTTTGGCAATGAAGATACCATTCCAACCCCAACAAGAACATCAACAACTGACTTTCTAATTTTCAGAAAATCTCTGATGTTTCCTTTGGAATCGAATTGAGAAGTGATTCCTAAAAACACAATGACCAACCAGAACATAATAAGCAAAGTTATTACTGCAAAAGAAGTGGCATATTGTATGGTATGACAAATATGCGCAATCTTATAGTGATACAAAATGACCAGACCTAGAACTTGAAACTACAGTCTATAATAGTGTTCCTCGAGTAATATAGCAAACTCTCACTAAACATGATTCCATGTAAAATCTCTCATATTTTTAAAGCTTACTAAGCCATGTAAACTCCGACTTGGTCTAACCGATTTTCAAGTCAAGAGAATAATGTTGCTGAATTCAAGATATCGTACTGACCCTCATAAGAAGACAAAATGATAAATGAAAAAGAGGGCTAAGAAACTCACGGCAAGTACGAGTCATATGATTCAGTAATCCACAGGGTTCCCCATCAGGAGTGTGAACAGGGCAAAGAAATCCCCAAGATCTACAAGATCACAATAAAACAGGAAAATTGTGAAGAGAAAACTATTTTGGTGACCGCATCATTAACATCTGGAGTTCGGTAGGTACAGAGTGACAGATACTTACTCAGGAAGCAGCTTCCTCACAGTTGTTGTACGAAGTCCAGCAAAAGAAGCACCTCGATGAACAGCCCGGAAAAATGAGAGGAAACGGAGAAAGTTCAGTCTCTCAGCCTGAACAGTGTAACCTGCTCTCTGGCAAAGAATTGAGAAACGAGATATTAGTATTGTTCTATCAAACTACATCATACTTAAAGGAGCTTAGCTACATAAGATTATAGCTTCCCAAGCAAGCGATCAACTCAAGTGCTTACCTGCTGTAAATCCAAACCAGACTGCGTGTTCAGCCTTCCTGATTTCAACAATGTCTCAATTGACATACCAATACTCCTGGGAGGATTTTTGTTCATAATCTTCTTGACATCACCAACTGCATTCAATTAAGGAATCATCACAGAGCACACGACATTGAGTTAACAAGATATATGTGGAAGAGGACAAGCAAAAATTCATGCAGAGATAAATGTGGATATAGCAAAAAAATGAGTTTCATAAAGTTTCAAGGAATGCGGATAAGAACATTGAACAAGGATAACAAAATAAAAGTGACTTACTTTCCTCAAAGGAAATTTTCTTGCTCTTGTTGTTACGGAACTCATCTTCAATAAGACTTTTGCACTTCCGCAGCCACTCTTCAAGTTTTTCCTAGAAAACCAATGCATGTGACGTCAAGTAACTCCTTTTTATGAACAAAAATCTTTCTCTAGTAAACACAACACTTCATGGTTATTCAAAATAGAAACATACAATATTTAGAAACATGGATAATGACGAAATCACATGCTCTTACATGGGCTTCAAGATATATGTTTCTACCATATGGGAAGATAATTATATACCTTGAGGTAAATTGTTATAAGGTGACCGGGGACTAAAATTTCTTGATTTTGCAGAGAATCAGGATTGTCCGGTAAAGAAGTCTGATCCACCAGAGAAAAAAGCTTCTGAATTATGAAGCTGCGAAATCAAAAAAAGAAAAGGTTGACCACAATAACATTATAAAAAAACTTGACAAAAACATCATCATGAGGCGAAAGCAAGAAATTACATGAGCAAATTGAACTTGTCGTCATCGTTGTCAAGGTGAACAAATATATAATTCTTGAGCACGGCTTCAGCAACCTAAATATATAAGAATGAAGAGACAAAAGTTTTTAAAAAGGACTACTGTCATCAGTTGTAGAAAGAAGCTGACAGCCAGAAGCCAATCTTGAAGAAGTTAACTACTTTTTCTTCAAAATACTTACTCATATGTAAATGATAACAAATGCAAAGAAACCGTTTTGCAAAGTGATGAAACCAAATGGGGAAGTTAAGAATGATCAAATAAACTTACAGTAGGATAGCTTTCTTTTTCTAGCCCATCAAGAGCAGGTTGAAAACGCTCTCCTGTTGGTTTTGAAAGTAAAACATTAGCTTATAAGTATCGAGATACATGTACATAAACACTGAGACAGGTAAATCACCTAAGTATTTCCGGCACTGATCCCGGGTAAAAAGACCCAAGTCTCTCACTTCATCAAGAATAATTTTGGATCTCTCACGAATGAGTTGGGTTCCAATAGCTCCGTCGCCTCTTCCGTAACGCTCATTGTAGCAACAGTTCAGGTTTTCGTATATTTCCCCATCGTTGGTTTCAGTGAGAGCCTAGGAACATAAGAGGACAGACATGAAAAATGGAGAAAAAACACCTAAACAAAAAAGAAGAAATTGACTAACAGAAAAAAACACAAATCCAGAAGAACCCCCACAAGATGTCTTTTATAAGCATATACTAAACACCGCATAAAATACAGTTATGTTCTCATGATATAAGAGACAGATACTTTAGAGTCACTATGACCATACCTTGAGAACGACGCCGACAGGAAGCAAATATTCCCTTCCCCCTATCCTGCGTCCATTAGAAATAAGTTTAACGTGTAGCTCAAATTGTAGGTAATGTCTTCCATATTCCACACATCCAGTTAACACTCACCAAAATCCAACTCTGGCACTTCCATTTCGAAGATAATACAGTTTAACAGTGACAGATGACTGGTCGTCCCTAACACACCTAAAAAAATAAGAAAAAAGAACCGCTTGAAGAACTCTTTAAGATATATTGCTACTTAGTGAAGATTGGCATTATTATATCCACCATCATAGGAAAGAGATGAACTTCACATACCTAATGGCAACTGCCTTATCACTGTATCCTTCCCGGCGACCACAGAATGAGTTCCGCACCATACCCGTTGGCTACATAAGATTTTTAGTCGGTTAAATTCTGAGAGAAATATATGATACAAGGAAGTTGATGGAATACATTTTACCCATAAACTTTACGGAATAATTGAAAATTAAAAAAGCAGACGTTGAAATTAAAGGCAGCTTACATGGTTCCGCTTTGGTGCAATAACACATCGGAACACCCTCTCGATCCCATTCAAAATAAAGTACCTATTTGGAAAAAAAGCTAACATTATTACCATGATCGGACTTAAAGAAAGAAAGACATATCAAGAGCTATATGAATGCCATATACAGAAAACAGTTTTTACTAATTCATAGGCAAAAGAGACGTTCTTAATCCCACCCCAGTTTCCTTTGCTATGAACCAATACAGGATAACAAAAGCCCAACAAAGTTGTCATGCATACAAAAATACACTTTAGAAGAGAAAACCCAGAAACACTTGGCATATATCAACCACATGCACCGCAGTGGCTATATCATAAGGCATAAGAGATGGAAGAACATTTACCCTCCCATTTCAGAAGTTGACTCTTTACAGTTTAAGAGTTTCCGGCAATCAGCACCCTGTAAATGGCAGAGCTTTGACTGCACAAGAGTACAGAGATATATTTCCATTAACTTGTCATAATAAGAAAAGTAAAGAGAGATCTATGGATTTCAGAGAAATCATTGAGAGCTAAGCTTTGTTTCATTGTTAGTTATAAGAGCCAAATTGACATATCAAAGCATCCAGCCAGAGAAGCGACTCTCGCTTATTAGCCAACATTAGAATATCTTACAAACACTTGTAATCGCCATATCTTCAAGAATAGAGTATTAGTATCAAAAAATTAGTACAAAAAACCAAATGAAGAGATCACCCACCATCAGCATAATAGGAAATTCCCCAAACTCATATTTCTCTCTCACGACGGGTCCATCCTCATATTTAAAGCAAACATTAGCCATAAGCGCTCCCGTGTAAGAAATCTTTGCCTGCCTACACTGTTATCAAATAAGCCAAAACAAACAGTATTACTCCACCATATATATAACCTATAATATGTCAGAAACCATTTTAAACAAAAGTCACTTCACCTCAAAGGGAAACAAAGCCTCTTTCCTTGATGTTGACCTTAAACTCTCCTTCTGAGGAGAGAAAACTTTAGGGTCCTCTAACCAGAGTATCATATTCGTCAAGGAATCAGGCAGAACACAAAATTCAACATCATAAAGCCCATCTTCGCTACAGAATTTTAAGCAAGATACAAACACGAAAGTGCAAACAACTTTGCAAGAGGAGCCATAGAGTACAGAGGATCGAATCAAACCAAGTTATCACTCATGCAATGGTATGAATTGACAGTAACTAAACCAAAGACATCTAGGTAAGAACATATTATGCATGAAAAGCACTAGAAACGGTATAAAAGAAAAGGATATTGCTCAGCTTTCTCTCAGTGGATGGTTCGTAAACCGAAACGGGTTTGATTCGATTGAACATAACACCGAGTCCTTTCTCTGTCATGTAATCGAACGACTCTATATGATGCGTGACGAGATTGTGAAGCTCCCTAAAGTCTTCGATCTTTGGAACCGTGTCTTTCCTTTTGTCAGCCATGATTAGGGTTTTTGCTCTCGAGCAAGGCTGGTTCTGAGGTTCTGTGTGACTGCAAAAGGACACCGAAATTAGGGTTTCTACGTCACAAGGATCAACTCGACTTAGCAAAAAAATTGCAATTAAATCTCGAAGAAGCTTGCCTGAGCGAATTGATGGAGATTATGAGAAGCTTGAGAGAGAGACACAGGAGGCGGCGTGGAAGGGTTTAGGAGTATATTGATTGAGTTGGGGTTTAACTTTAAAGTTTATTGCAGATAAAACTCTTCTCTTTCAAAATATTTAATTTTGAACCCTAACTTTTTCCAAAAAAAAATTTTCAACTACCCATCTATTAAATCACATGTGGCTAGAAGGAGAAATGTTCTGTGGAGCATCATCTAGTGGCCATGTATGACTTACATGGGAAAATAAAAAGTCTCGTGCTCGAACCTCTTTTGCACGAATATCGGCACGGACGTTTAAAACATGTGGGATAAGGGATAAACTAAAGTCTCTGAAGGTCTCTCTAAGAAGATGGAAAGAGTCTAGTTTTGACATAAAAGTTGGTCAATCCGTTGGAGTCTCTATCATACTCACCAAGTTCGAGCAATCAGTCTCAAAGTGCATCGAAGAGATATGTCTGTCTCTTAGGCATATCATAGCCCATAGAAGACGACCATCCATCTCAGCATGTAAGGCCGAGAGACTTATGCGGTATCTATGTTGTCCAAAGATCTTGTATCCCATGTCGTCCCTATAGCACCATCCTATTCCACTGATTGGTCCATAATAGATCCCAAATGCATCTATCTGACAAGTCGGGGTTCGGAGAGCCAAGGAAGGAGCCCACGTGATGAAATGGTCTTGCGGTGCATCTCCTTCCTCTTCGTCTTCCTTTTGATTTGCGATCCTCCAACTTTCCCCTTCTAAGGTCACGTGCTGAAGTGTGTCTACCGGAGAAATCTCTTTCCCGTTGAAAACTTTGTCATTTTTTGCTTTCCAAATGTACCATAATATCCAACGATATATATCTTTTTTTGTGATTCTGGTAGACCTAAGTCTTTTGTTTTCCAAAAGAGGAAACTCATATTTTGATAAATATAAGTATTCGGGAAGTAGTCCGGAAGGGATGGAAAGTCCGATAACACTCATACTTGTAAAGTCGGAGGACATTCAAAAAGGAGTTGGTTAATCGATTCCTATGGAGCACCATACCTAGGACAACACTTGTCGATACCCATATGCATATAAGTGAGGTTCTGACAAGTTGCAACACAACCATATAGCATTTGCCATATAAAATGTTTGATCTTTCCAGCCGTGCAGACTTTCCGCACCTGGTTCTGAAAAGCGGTAATATTCGGTTCTCTCACTTCAATATTGTCTCGGAGAATATTGTCCCTTCTAATTAGGTCGTATCCAGATTTTATAGTATATACCTCTGATTTCGTATGATTTCATGCGTTATAATTTGATCATTTTTGCAAAAAATGTTACCAAATACCTTATTCTTTTTTGTGAACTTGTATTGAACCCCAACATCTTGGCGAATCGAAGACTTTGGTTTTTCTAAACTCGTAGAAACAACGTGAATCAAGTTCGAAGCGATTAACATTTCTCCAAATAAAGAAAAAAATATGAAACGGACTATGTTTATCGAATCATTTATAAAACTAGCATTTCACGTCTCACATTTTTCAACCATTAACTTTTACAATAAAAAAATGACTAGTTATCAAAGCATGGTTAACGCAGAACTTGCTAACTATATAACGCGGGATAATATTAAAAAAATATATATTTTAAAATTTAAGAAAAAATAAATTTATCTAAATTTTATAATATATCTAATTAATGATTATATATAAAGATGAGGTGTTTGTTGGTTTGTATAATATATAAGTTTAAAAAGGTTTTTGTGACGCCAAGTCTTCTTGTCTTTGATTAGGTTTGACTTCTCACCTCTACTAGAAGTCAATCTTGATTCTAATTGAAAGTTTATATCTCTTAAATTTTGTTAGCGTTTCTCTTGGTCTTGGAGAAATAATTTTCCTACAATTTTGTGTTTTTTTTCTTATTGCTTGTTCGAAACCTACTCTCTCTGTTTCATATTAGTTGTCGTTTTAGAGTTTAAATTTTATTTCATATTAGTTGTCGTTTTAGAATTTCATTTCAAATGTTTGATAATATTTCCACTTTTATTCCTACTGCTTTAGCTTATTAATTAGTATGATCATAATATATAATACATTAATGAGGGATAAAACAAAAAAAATGAATTATTTTATTAATCTACGTAAAACAACCTAGAACGACAACTAATATGAAATGGATGGAGTATTGATTAGACATGGACGAGAACAACAACACTTGGGAAAAGAAGATGATTCACATAAACTCCCGCAAAGACGCTCAACGAGGCAAACCTACAGCATTCGCGATGGGTAATGAAATGGTAAAATATAATAGCAATCGACTTGTATTTAATAGAAGATTCGAGATTCTCTACAATGACTCATACCATATAGACATAGATATGATCCAAAGTTCAAATGTCACAATTCCAAATTATGTTGTTATCCAAATGCTATAACATGATTCTAATGTCGATTCATAGCTAGTCAAATTGATCAATGCAATAAACATAATGATATACACATTCAAATCACTTATATGCAATCAAACTAGTAGCTTATTCTCGAAGTGTCTCACACTACTTGCCCGTTAGTGTAAGATCTAGAACTCATATACTAGTTTGTATCAACATTTATCATACTCTCGCATCTATGTTATCATACATCAAGTTATAGGGTATAAATTGTAACCATAACCACAACCAACGTTGAGTTGGTCTAGTGATTAAGGAGGAGTGGGTATGTGCCTCTCATACCGACCATGGGTTCGATTCCCGTTGGGAGGGGTCTCCTCCGAAAGAGTGACTTTAACATAGTTTGTGCCCCACTCCGGAGATGTTGGTTAAGGAGGAGTGGATATGTGCCTCTCCTGCCGGCCCTGAGTTCGATTCCCGTTGGGAGGGGTCTCCTCCGAATAAGTGACTTTAACATAGTTTGGACCCCGCTCCGGGAATGTACGGGCTCAAAACCTCGATGATTCAAAAAAAAAAAAAAATGTAACCATTAAAGGAACTAGTAAATAAAGATGAAAGAATTACAGATGAATAGAATAGGAAATTTAGAGGAATAGTTTTGTTCCTCTCATTCCTTTTGAATATAGAAGATGAACAATTTTTTTTAATTGTGTGAATAAAATTAGTTTTTTCATGTGAAATAAGTGGATTTTTTTTATATGGTTTTAATGTAAATTGTGAAATTTTATAGGAATACATAACTCCATCTAGTTATTGTTTTAATTTTAATTATTGTTTTCATCTAGTTATACAACTATTTGAATCCATAGTAAGGCAAAATGATCATAGTATAGTTAAACGTTAATCTATTTTTAGCCAGGCTTTAGTGCGCCTATCAAAACATCATAACTACTGATTCGACCATGGATTAATTGATTCTGGTTGTATTAATTAATGTATTTGAAAGTTGATTCCTATAGCTTTCAACTTGCAAGAATATATAATGATTACAAAGTAGCCATTAAGATCACATCATCCAAACTGGTAATTTAATATTCGGGTCATCGGATTAATTGAATTTGATTGTATTTAAAATTTGATTTCTTCGGCTTTCGACTTCTTCGGCCACGTTACGTAGCAACGCCATAAAAGGATATTACATTCTTTGGTAGGATGTTATACAATCCACTAGCGACATAATTATGGAGATTGTACACCACATTGCAGCAAAAGATTCTTTTGGTAGTATCTTTGTCTGCTATGTCTACCACGGTTTAAAACTGTGACTCTTCTTCTAGCGTTAATATAATTAGGCAAATTTTAACAAGTTCGTATTCAAACAGTTGTACAAATCGACGTTATAAAAAACAAATTATTGATGAATAAATTTCAAATTTCACCGCTATGAATTACAATAAATTAAATGATATAACCATCGTCGGCATGCTTTTGCATGTATCTAGATGTCATTTGTCAAATAATTTGGCGTTCGTGTAGTTTAGTTTCTTTAAAACAATTGCTATAGTTCTCGATGGTTGTATTTTGTAAACGGTAAGAATATAGCTTTTACGGACTTTTAATTAATTTCTTGCATGTCTCTACTACAATATGGTTTCTCGATCTAATACAGCTGAAAAAAAAAAACAATATAAATATCCTTTTGTCACATCAAATTTATTTCAAAAATAGAAAGATAGTAACTTTGAATTGTGATTTTTTAACTCCCAAAAAAAAAAACTGAATTAATCAAAATTTACGATTTAAATTTTGTGAACCGGATTTTGATATCGGTTAATAGTTTTAGCCGTTCAACTCAAAATCTTATTTTTAATTCAATTTATACTCGACTAGATGGAAGATTCTCGGTCTATACTTAGGCCATCTCCAACAAGGATATCTTAAGGGGTTCTTATTGAATTATTGTCCAAAAATTAAATCAAAAAGCCCAGATAACATAAGAGTCGGTTCTTATTTAAGAGCTTTTAGAACCCATAAGAACCCCTAACGTGTCGGCAAATAATTGGGTTGGGTTTTTTTTTTTTTTTTTAATTCTGAAAAAATACTCTCTCTTGTATATTTTCGTCTCAATCGTTACGGGGAGAGAGAAGAAATTTTTCTCTGATCTTCTTCTTCGGCAAAGCACCGAATCTTCTTTTTCTTCGGCATACTTTCCCGACGGCTGAAGGTTATTCTTCCCATGGTATGTGATTATATGTCGATTTCATCTGATTAATTTTGAGTTTAGGTTTTTGATTTTTCCTGCATGTGAATCTTTGTCAAATCGAAATTGAAATTTTGGATGCATGTGGAATCGAATTGAAACATGGTCTGGAAGTGAGGAAAGCTTACACCATCACCAAGTCCAGAGAGAGCTCGACATAAGGAGACGACGATAAGTTTCTGGAAACTCTTCAATTTTTTTTGGTTTATTGAATTTCGTATGTGGGATTATAGATTAGATGTTTAGATTATAGATTAGATGTTTAGTGAGTGACTTCTCTCTATTATCTATTTGACTGAGGAAGCCTTGTATTCCTCGATGAATATTTGTTGTGGACTTGACTGATTTTTCCTTACGTATTACAGGTGCAATGGTGGGCAGTAATTCCACTGGCTCTCTTTCTGTATTGTAAATGGCATCTCTTTCTGCTAAAGGTATGTCTGAGGAAGATAATTACTTTGTGAATTTGTTTTATTCTTCTTCTAGCATTGTTAATTTACGGTTTACGGTTTGTGGAAGGTCTTCTAGCATTGCTTTATGCTTTATTCTTCTTCTAGCATTGCTTTATTCTTCTG
Organism: Eutrema yunnanense; assembly: GCA_002933935.1. NCBI lineage: Eukaryota > Viridiplantae > Streptophyta > Magnoliopsida > Brassicales > Brassicaceae > Eutrema > Eutrema yunnanense. The sequence continues at coordinate 275,608 of PKML01044847.1, read as the reverse complement.
AGAAGACTTTGTGGAAGATAATATCTTTATGATGGTATTTATGGTTTGAATTAGACAGTTAACCAATGCTTGCTAGTGTTAGGTAAAGATTTTAATTAGTTTGACATTCAATGCTAACAACACAAACAAAAGCTTGGTGGTCTAACTTAACCTTAACCTTTTATATTAAAGCTTCAATCGCTTGCTTAACACAACCCACACCCCTTCAGTCTTCTCTTCCGTTTTCCTTTAAACACCCACATCAATCTCATCTTCCCTTCTCCTTCAAACACCCACAGAAGAACTATATGGATTCTACGAATCCATATAGTGAGTCTTCAGGCTTCATGGACCTCTTAACTAGCCAACAAAGAACCCACAGCCTTGGTCAACGGACACGAGTATCATTTGGCGTATTATCTCACCGATGGAATTTATCCTAAATGGGCAACATTTATCCAATCTATTCCAATTCCTCAAAGTCCGAAAGCATCCTTATTTGCTACATATCAAGAAGCTGTCCGTAAAGATGTCGAACGTGCTTTTGGAGTATTGCAAGCTCGCTTTGCCATTGTCAAAAATCCAGCTCTTATTTGGGATAAGGTAAAAATCGGAAAGATTATACGAGCATGTATAATACTTCACAATATGATAGTAGAAGACGAACGAGATGGGTATACGCAATTTGATGTATCCGAGTTCACACAATCAGAAGGAAGCAGAACTTCACAAGTGGATTTCACGTATTCTACAGATATGCCTTCAAATCTCGGAAATATGATGGGCATTCTAAATCGAGTTCGTGATCGAACAATGCATCAACAATTGAAAGCTGATTTGGTTGAGCATATATGGCAAAAATTTGGCACCCCTCAAAATTACAATTAAACGTTTTATGATTTCAATATTTGATATTATGTATGTTTTAAATTTCATAAAATGCAATAAATTTTTTCTTTTATAAATTATAGTATGTTTATAATTTAATTTATAAAGTAAATTAAACTTAAGAAAATTAATTAATTTTTTTTTAAGAACTCCAAGTGGGGTTCTACCATTGGAGGAGTCAAAAATTTAAAAATTGATTAGAGGTTCTTAACTTTTTTTTTGCCAAATTTTATGAATAAAAATTAGTTAAGAACCTCAAAGGGAGTTCTACCTTTGGAGATGCCCTTAAGGGTATTTTATCGGCACTTAAGGATCTTCTCCAACACTTAAATAAAACAATTTGTCACTTATTTTCTTTTGCCAATACTAAAGATTATTCTGGGGTGCAATCATACCAGCACTAATGCATCGAATTCCATCAGGACTCTGCAGTTAAGAGTGTTTGGGCGAGAGTAGTATCCTCTCGGAAAATTCTCGTGTTGAACCCCTCTTAAAAAAAAGAAGATTAATCCAATATCATTAAATCTCCATTGTCTCACAATTCGGTCTCCTCGCCATTAAATAATTAATTTCACATAATAGTATAATAACTATATAATTTTATGGGTTTTATGTATATCAATAGTACATCCATCTTTCGATTTGATAAAATGTTTGGAATCAGTTGGCATTCGTTTCCTTGAAAACTAATTAATACTCCAAAATCATGATTTGAATTAAGCCACACGATTCATACGGTTATTGAAATCGTCATTACTTATTGCGAAATGTTTACTTTTTGTTCCAAATATTAGTTATCCTCCTGTGTTAGCAGCGAGAAAACAAACTGTTTGTGGCTACCAAAATGAGTGATTAAAAGTAACAACCCGCATGCCAACATTGAGTCAGACTCTCACAATATGTTACAGAGGGAAATGATGAGAGTTGGGTTCGGAACATTATTTGGAAGTATGGGTTGGGACAAGAGCCCGAGAGATGAGTTTTCGTGTCGTCGTCGATTTTATTATTACAAAAACACACACACACATATATTTTTTTTTGTCAAAGAAAGACTTTCGTAAGGGCCCACAAAAGCTTTTCACGCGTGCTCTCGCCATCCTACGGTCACCATCATGCCCGCATTAAACGGAAACCACTCAGATTGCTTCATCCAACGGCTCACACTCTCTGTGTTTGACTCTCTTCTCTGTCCATCCTCTCACGCGTGCTCCCTCTCTTTCTTCTCCTTCTTTTTTTTCTCCATTACCTCTATTTGTTTTATTTTTACCAAACCAACCACAAACCTCTCTTAGGGCATCTCCAACTCATTTTTATTTTTGGCTCCAAACTCTAAAATAGAGTCAATTCTTCTCCAACCCAATTCTATTTTAGAGCCAAAAATAGAGTTTTTAATATTTGGCTCTATATTTAGAGTCAACTCTATTTTTTTTGTTCATGACTCTATTTTTAACTCTAAAATAGAGTTTTTAACTCTAAAATAGAGTGGCATTGGAGTAAAACTCAACTCCAAAATAGAGTAGCTCTATTTTAGAGTAAAAAATAGAGCAATACATTGGAGATGGTCTTATTATACTTTTTTTTTTTATGAACTTTTGTATTTTTAGTTTGATATTTCCGTTCGAAAACAAATTATATATGCGTAGTGATTTACATGGATTACGATAGGGATGAGACTGATCAGATATCCGAGAAATTTTAAATTTTTTTTAGATATCCGGATTCGTATCCGGGATTTATGGATATCTGGACTTCATATACCCGCATAGATATTAAAATATCCACGGTTATTATAAAACAATAAAAAAATAATATTTAAATATTAAAAATAATGATTAAATAAAAATTTTATATAATATTTTGCAAAAAAATTGTTATTATAAATTTTTTTTTTATTTTATTTAAAGGATTCGGATTCAGATATCCGGACCTTATAATTTAACTATCCGGATCCGACTCTCTCGGATATCCGGATTTTGGAAGCGGATATCGGATCGGATCTCAGATTCCGAATAATAGTTCTACCCTAAGTTACGCTATTCATGTAATCTTGTGTAAAAGAATTTTCACTAGATAGATACAAACAAGCAACATATTAGACACTCTTTTACTTTTGTGGGATAAAATAGTAAAAATTATTTTAATTACCGCTAATGTGTCACCTACTCCAAGTCTATTCTTCTATAACTTGGTAAAAAGACATATTTTGTCCAAGATTTGATCTTGGTTGAATCAATTAATAAGAGTTTGAAATTTTAATAAATTCCACTAAAGTTTAACCTCTTTTTTTGTTTTTTTTTTAATTTTAAAAATAAACAAGTAGATTATTCATTCATTCACGCACAAAAAGCGTGCAATGAGAATTATTATTATTTTTTTATAAAAAAAATAGAAAAATACTTTAAACAATGTTTGCCATTAAAAATGAAAATGGACAAACCAAACAAAAACAAACAAACCGCACCAGAAAAAGAAAGCCACGCTCTCTGTCACTTACTCCTATTTCTCTCCCTTTTGCCAGATTCTCTCTCTCTAGATCTTCCGCTGCAACTACTTTCTTCTTCCGAATAATTTGATCAAACTCGAGCTTAAGTTTTACGCTTAAACGATTCATTTGATTCTCAAAAGCTTTCTGATTTCTACGGTATGGTGTTTGCTTCTACTTCCTACCGCCGCAATTTTTGACTTAGGGTTTTTTTATTTTTTAATCTCGTACTACCTTGATGGTTGTTCGTTTGATTGCTGACTATCTATCTTATGGTGTTGTATGATCGCTGTATATTATTCCCCGAGCCAATTTTTGATTTTTCTATTTGATTGTTCTGTCTTTAATTGTGTTATCCTTCTGTTTCTTTTTCTGGAATCAAACCATTCATGATCGCGTGAAGATTCTATTTCGTGTTCTGTTTTTTTTTTTTGCTTGCGTGGTGATCCGTATGAAATAAAGAAAAAACATTTCTCCTGGATCCGATGTTAATGTCTTTGGTCATGGTGCTCTGTTTGGCTTTAGCTTTCTGTTTTGTTTTACGCAGATTCATTAATCTTTTATTTCTGAATCATGAATCAAACATCCCCTGTGTTTTTGAAGTTTGTTTCTCTGTTTTTTTTTTTTGTGATTTTGCCTCGATTTCAGTGCCTTTCAACTTCATATCTGTGAATATAGTTGAAGAATATGCATTGGTCCTAATTTTGTTTGTTTGTGCAGGTTTGTTAGTAGAGGAACGGGGCGCTAAAATACACTCAAACTGAAGTTAATAGTGGAAGAATCAAGATGCCGTGGACATCCTTCTTCATGTTTTTCAACAGGACTTGCACTCGTCTGGTTGTCTTTTTCCTCGTGATTCTGTAAATTTGTTCCTTTCAGGTGAGAGAGGACCTTGTCTGTTTCAGCCTCATTCCACATCTTGTGTTTTGCTCTTCATTTACGATGCCACTTATCATGTCTAGTCTTTTAAGTTCTTAGTTTCTTTTATGTTTTTACCTTCATATAACTGATTGATTATCTTACGTTTAACAAAACAGAACATTTTGGTTTTTAGTTAAGCTTTCTTCTTGCATTGGTTTCGCCACGAATTTCTCATTGCCTCCTTGTTTTTCAGGTGTTGATCCGGAGTTTCGGAGTAGCTCTCTGTTGTTGTGCCTATTTTTCTTTGGTTAGTGTAAGAATGTGCATTGTTGGAAACAAGAAGGGAAACCGAGCATTGAAGGAAATAGGAACGTTTATGATGACTACATGTTTCATTGCTAATTACCAATCCGTTCAAGTTTGTCAGGTACGTGCCTCTCCTAACACTTTTTTTAACTCCCAGGCAAACCGTTTTAAATGTTATGAGTTTAATCTACATGTTTTGAGTTAATTGATTTAGTTGTTTGAGCATAAACCATAGTGTCTCTGATATTCAGCCTTTCTTTTGTCATCTTTACAGGCAGAATATTTCAGACAGTTGCTTAAGCCTGTAACGTAGTCTGGTGTCTGGAATTTCCGGAAATTTGGGTTTTGGGCGGCTATCTACTTTTGATTTCGAAAGAGTTATTGTGAGATATTGAGAGTTTGGTATTCTGAAGAGCTGTGTTGACGTCTGAATTCTGTGGGGGAGCTTCTGGTTTGGGGGTAACGGCTCTGGTGGAAATTCGTGATATCTTCAGTATGATGGCCATAACTTGATTTAGCATTTGGTTCGATTGTCAACTTTAGTGTAGTAGTAACCGAGCAGCTCGAAGCTTTACAAAGGCAAATTTGGTTGCAGAAAATTAAGCAGCTCGCGGTTTTTGAGGTGTAGGACTTGTTTTTCCTTGTGTTTCACTTTTTACCTTTGCACGGGTTTCTGATGCAGAAAGATCAGTTTCCCCACTTCTCGGACGAAATGGGTGACAGAAATATGAACATCCCGTACGCATCAGCGTCATCCTTTGACGCTTTGTTCCCACCATGTGCCAAGCTGCCATTCCATGGTGTTGAACTTCAACCCTCTGCGGTCTGTCCAAAGAATTTTGTCATTTTCGATCAAACATATGACCGCAGCCAAGTGATGTACCATCCTGATCTGACCCATAGGCTCGCGAGTTCCCCATCACTGAACGGGTTAGCTTCGAAATTCCAGAACGAGTATGTTGGGGAAAGTTTTGGTAACTATGGCCAAGAAGTATCCTCTTCTCACCAAGAGGATCCAAATGAGATTGATGCCCTCTTGAGCACAGATGAAGATTACGAAGATGGTGATGATGATGATGATGAAAATGAGGATGGTGATTCAGAAGATGTCAGCACGGCTCGTAATTCTTCCAGGGATTATGGAAATACATCAGCTGAATCTTGTTGCTCCAGCTATGGCTATAACAGCTCAAGGAAGCAGAGTTTATCGGGCAGCGCTAGTTGTAACAATGATGGGAAAGGACGGAAAAAGATGAAGAAGATGATGGGAGTGTTGAGGAGAATTGTCCCGGGAGGAGAACAGATGAATACAGCTTGCGTTCTTGATGAAGCTGTTCAGTACCTCAAATCACTTAAAATCGAAGCTCAGAAACTTGGCGTTGGACATTTCTCAAACCAATCTTGAATACTATCGATATTCGTTCTTCCATTGCAATTGTTCTTGGGAGGTAAATCGGTCCAGCGCTATCTGGACCTCTCTCTCTCTCTCTCTATTTTCCTCCCTCTCCTCTCTTCCTTTTGCAGGATGGGATCTACTTAGATCTTCTTATATTAGTATGTTGAATCTTTCTCTCTATGTTTTGCGTTTTGTGTATTAATGCTTCGATGAAGAAGTGGGGTTTGCACAAGTTGTACTTGTGGATTTGATTTGAAGCTTTGATTTGTATGGTTAAAATTTCACTGTAATCACTAGAAGTACTTCACAATAAGTGTGAATGTGTTTAGACTACAGGTCTATGACAATTTTCTTTAGTTGAAATGTGCATAATACTATCAAAAATAATAAGCAAAATAATGCCCTTATTTGTCCACTAACCGTAATAAAATCACTTAACTTTTAGCAATTGATAGCGTAATTAATTTACATGTGCGATAACGATAGAAATCCAAACTATTATTAGTACTAGTGTGTGATCCGCGCTACGCGCGGACATGAACACAATTTTGTTTTAAAAAATTTTGGAATAATATTATTTTAGTTTTATTAATATGATTTTTAATGGATTTGTCTCTATTAGTTTAAGAAATGTGGATTGTTTATTCTTAAGTTTTTTTTCCTTTCTTAATTTTATGTTTATTTATGTATTTGTTTAGTGACTGATCTACAATTTGAATTATTTTTTTTTTGTTGACTATTTATTCAATTAGTTAGTTTTTAAAAGTTAAGTTTTTGTCATTTTGAAGTTTAGGGAATTGTATATTTTTTAACCCAACTCAATACTAATAATATAAATACTTCGAAATAGGGTTAGTTTTGTATAGTCCGAAAGTTACTTCGAATACTAATAAAATGAAAGTTAGTTTTGTGAATTTAGAATTCTCCGAACTTTTGAAGAAAAAAATACTTCGAAATAAATCATAGTATTTTTATCTATTTTTACCTAAAACCGAATACTAATAAAATGTTGAGAATTTACTATTATTCATCTTCGATGATTCAGTGTTGGTGATTACAAAATAAATCTAATTTTATTTGAAAAACGATTTAATTTCTATCACTAATTTACTATCAAAATCATAGTAGATGTATAGGTTAATGAGAACATTTGAGATAATATGAGCCAATTTGAAAAAAATATAAGAAATATGGGGTCGAGCGCCGATTCAAACATTTAGAGAGAGAGAGAGAGAGTTATTGTGAATAGGATTATCCTGTAAAAAAACATTACCCACTGCTCTAAAACCCTCGTCTTCTCCGATACCTTCCCCCATCGCCGGTGAGATTTCACTTTCAATTTCAATCACAAAGGGTATGATCCGTGCGGACGTGGTAAACAATTTTTTTAATCTAATGGTATTTTATTTTATTTGGT
>PKML01044847.1:233775-264232 GCA_002933935.1 Eutrema yunnanense | reverse complement strand
CTGCACTTTATTTGTGTCTCACCTACACTTACAATTGGTATCAGAGAGGGTTCTCGATAGAGATTTAGTCTTGTTTCGGGTAGATCTAAGGTGAGGATCAAAAGTAGTACAGGAAATAAAGAGACACAGAGTTTTTTAACGAGGTTCGTTTCCTACTCCCCGGGACCACGTCCAGTATTCGAATTCACTAGAATAAGAAAGCAATTACAACACAATTGCAAACGCGTAGATCAACCTCTTGAAATACCGCTCTATTCTATAACATGAACTCTTCAGGATAACCTAACCCTGAGCTAAACTCCCCCAAGCCTAGACTTTGATTCACTCACTGACACAGACGATGTCACACCAACAAAAAACCTTTTGCCTTTCTTTTTCTCTCAAGCTCTGTGTCCCTTACCAAAGGGCCACGACCTGCTCTATATATTCTCCAACTTGCACTCCAAGTTCTTCAATATAGCATATTTCCTTTATTCAAGATATCTCCAAATCTTTTAGGAAATATTCTCTTTTTCCAATATCTTCTCCTAAGAATATGGAAACACTTCTAAACAATAATATCTTCTTTATCCAGCTCATATACCCCTCTTGGCACGTCTCTAGAGGCTTCTAGAAGTTTACTCCAGCCCACGCTGGCTCCAAGTCATCCAATGACCACGATTTGGTCGCTTGTAGTACTTCCTGTATCGCTTGTAGCACTTCCTGTACTACTTCTCAAATGGTACAGCAACACTTCAAACACACACATCTTTATCAAGGTCTGAAATTGGAAGTGACAATGATGAAAGTGATGACGATGCTGGAAGTGTCGATGATAAAGAGTTTGTTGAGAGTTACAAAGCATTGTATGAGCATTGGTGTAAACTGGTTGAGGAGAATTCAGCTTTGACTAAGGAGAATGTCAAGTTAGAAGCTCAAGTGACTGAGGTACAAAAGTATGCAACATAGAAAGAAGAAGAGGCTCAGCAAGTTAGAGTTCAACTTGAAGAAACACAAAAAGGTTTGAGGATGTTGAATAATGGCACGAATCAGTTGGATCATCTTCTTAGCATTGGGAAAAGTGATCGATATGGTCTTGGATTTCAAGGGAAATCTTCAAAAGTTGATTGTGTTTTTTTCTCTGGTGGAAAAATGAAGGCTGCATCGACATCTGCTACAGAAGCTGCAACTGCTACAGAGAAGGCAGCTGGTACAAAAACTGCTACAGCACCTGCAAAAAGGAAAATTCCAGCAGTACATAGTGCACCTCGACGAATTTTTCGACCTGTGTGTTATCACTGTGGAGTTGTTGGGCATATTAGGCCAAGATGTTTGAGATTATTGAGGGAGAATAATCGAATGGAGCAAGCTAATGGTGTGAGATTTCATGGTCAAACATGTTATCATTGTGGGGTTGTTGGACATGTTCAACGTAATTGTTCCAGGTTTGTTCAAAGGGCTTTTTGGACTCGGAAAGATAATCATTACAGAGATGGTGCAGTAGGAGTTTATCCTCAATTTGGAAGGAGACGGTTCCTCCATTAGTTTTTGACCATGATGTGACTCAAGCAGGGGGAGAATGGGTGTTGCTAGTGTTGTTGTGTTACTAGTAATGAAGCTTTTGAAGCTAAGAGAGCTTGAGTTCACATACATAGTCAAAAAAGGGGAGAATGAAGATGTGTGTGTTTGAAGTGTTGCTGTACCATTTGAGAAGTAGTACAGGAAGTGCTACAAGCGATACAGGAAGTACTACAAGCGACCAAATCGTGGTCATTGGATGACTTGGAGCCAGCGTGGGCTGGAGTAAACTTCTAGAAGCCTCTAGAGACGTGCCAAGAGGGGTATATGAGCTGGATAAAGAAGATATTATTGTTTAGAAGTGTTTCCATATTCTTAGGAGAAGATATTGGAAAAAGAGAATATTTCCTAAAAGATTTGGAGATATCTTGAATAAAGGAAATATGCTATATTGAAGAACTTGGAGTGCAAGTTGGAGGATATATAGAGCAGGTCGTGGCCCTTTGGTAAGGGACACAGAGCTTGAGAGAAAAAGAAAGGCAAAAGGTTTTTTGTTGGTGTGATATCGTCTGTGTCAGTGAGTGAATCAAAGTCTAGGCTTGGGGGAGTTTAGCTCAGGGTTAGGTTATCCTGAAGAGTTCATGTTATAGAATAGAGCGGTATTTCAAGAGGTTGATCTACGCGTTTGCAATTGTGTTGTAATTGCTTTCTTATTCTAGTGAATTCGAATACTGGACGTGGTCCCGGGGAGTAGGAAACGAACCTCGTTAAAAAACTCTGTGTCTCTTTATTTCCTGCAATTTATTTGTGTCTCACCTACACTTACAATGGGGTCTTCGTCGTCGTTCTGGAACATAGCTTCACGAGAAGCCATGAAAGGCGGTGTGTTTGTCGCCAAAATCTACTGCCTCCTCCATGTAATCACGAACTATATCGGCTTCGCTGGTTATGTGGGTGCATCAAATCTTCCTTAGTTTTCGTTAATCTAAGTCATCTCGGTGTTGATTTCCATGGAGATTTTTTTCTTTCTCTTTTTGGGTTTCACCACTTTTTTGTTTACCCCTTTTGGAGCAGTCTTATGGTCCGAGCATGATCCCGACGCTTCGTCCTTCGGGCAATGTCTTTTTGGCGGAACGAATCTCCAAGCGGTCTCAGGAACCGATTCGTGGAGATATAGTTGTGTTGCGATCTCCAGAAGACCCTAATAAGACTCCGATCAAGAGGGTGATTGGAATTGAGGGTGATTGTATAAGCTTTGTGATTGATCCAGGGAAGAACGATACATCAAAAACCATCGTGGTATGTTGTCTTTTAGCCTTCCTTATGAATCAGATTTTCTGTTAAGTATTGAGTTTGAGCAGATTAGATACATTGTTGGGAGATTGAGTGATCAGAGAGTTAAACAAGTTGTATCAATTTCAAAATGTTGGTGTTGATTAGTATTGAGCTCGATATAAATGTTTCCAATTCTTAGTAGTAAAACCATCACATGAGAATGACAATTAGCTTGATCTTAAGTTAAAGAGTCTTGGAAGCTTTCAACTTTAAGCAATGTTAATGCTATTTGTGTAGATGCAATTTTCCGTTTGATTGTTTAGTTTCGGTTTGACATTGGCAATAGGGATGTTGTATATGGCGTTTTGATCTGTTGACATATCTTTTGATTTTAGGTCCCTAAAGGACATGTCTTTGTTCAAGGTGACTATACTCGTAACTCGAGAGACTCGAGAAACTTTGGTCCTATACCTTACGGCCTTATTCAAGGCAGAGTGTTTTGGAGGGTATAACTCTAATTCTCCATATCACTTAATATGATCTTTTGATACAATATTAGTTGAATTACCGCTTTCGGTATCTCAAAAAGTGCTATTTGCATTTGATTTGATAATCGATCTGGCTAAATTATGGGTATCAAATGATGTGTAGGTTTGGCCATTTCAAGATTTTGGACCGACCCCAACTTAAGAAATATGGTTAACACATGAGTGAGCTTGGTCCGTAGCCTGATAACCGAGGCGGTTTGTTAGTGAGGTTTCTCATTGTTAAGCCGAGTGAGTCCGTTTAATAACGACTAATGAAGAGATTGAAAGAGACGGTTCCATATGAGATCCGTGTAGAATAGTGGTGGTGACTAGTTGGCGATTTGCTGCTAGTGATACCTTGTAGCTACTGAACCGGACACATGAAGTAGAAACAACTTTAGAGTTAGCATTGGAATAAAAGTGTTTTTTTTTTTGCACTTAAAATCAGGTTTTTAAGATTAGTTATAATATCAATAAGAAACCATCTCACTACACCAAGTATGACATGCAGAAAGAATCAATGGATCATGGAAGTTTAATAATTTGTCAATTTTTTTTTTTTGGGAAATATGTTTACTTTTATTAAAAAGATGAACCGTTACAAGCGATGACCAAAATCATACAGTTTTTGGAAAGCATTTATAAAGAGTGAAAAAGTTTGGGGTACAAATAATGAACCATATACAATAGAATCTTCCGCTTCGATTGATTTCAATGCTTAGGATTAAAAAGATGTTTAACCACGATAACCTCGGTTCCCACGTTCTCGATCTCAACGTCCACGAGATGTGGATTGCCAACTCATCTCTTTAGCTTTTGTTGATGGTTCAACCGGTCTTTCCCGAAGGTGTCATAAGATCTAATGAATCCGACTCTTTATCTGAATCCGATGGGTCTTCTTCTCCTTCAAGAGAATCAATGAGGTAAACTTGTTTGAACCAAAATCTGTTTAATTTGTCATTATTTATGTTAGTCAACATGAATGAACAATAAAGGTATTCGATTCATCCAATTATTAGTCATAATCTGTCATACATGTTAGGGTTGGGATTATTATCCGGGATCCGGTATTCGATCCGACATCCGCTCCAATTCGATCCGAAAAAACGGATATCCGGGTAGTTCGGATACGGATACGGATAATAAAATACATGTATACGGCGGATCCGGATACGGATTCGGATAATAGAAAAATTCAAAAACGGATAACGGATATCTGTTTATATTTTTTTTTTGTAAAACCTTAAAGGAAAGCCCATGTTATTTTTGGTTTGATTGTGACATTGTGAAACACAAAGCCCATTGAGCCCAATTTTCTCTTTTTCTAGTTAAACTTTTTGCTACTTGAATGTTTTTTGAATCTTTGCTACTTGTAATTTTTGCTATCATGATACATTTTTATCATCTATGTTATATGTTTTAGATTTTTTTAATTTTAATTAAATAGGCCAGATCGGATCCGGATATCCGCGAATATCCGAGTTTTTCAACGGATATTCGGAACCTGGATATCCAGAGCTTTCGGATCCGGATTCGGATAATGAATTTGATTATCCGGCGGATACGGATACCTTAAAAACCCGGATATCCGCTCCGTTCCCAAGCCTAATACATGTTGCTAATTTCTAAAACAAACTACCAAAATAGAAATAGCGAAATGGCGATGCAGACAACAATTCTTTTCCATGCGGTAGTTATTTTCTGCTAACTAACTATATAAATTCATGTATGATTAATTTATTTCTTTCAGCTCTTACTATTTGAAGTTATATCCGAATTCTGCATTAATTTTTAAATTATTTTAGCGTATCTACATTTTTTTTTTGTTTGCTAAAATATCTACATAATTTTGCAAGGACATAATAAAAATTTGACTGGCTAAAAGAAAGTGAAAACAATTAATTTTAAAAGTGTAATGTAGTTTATTTAGTCAATTCAACAAGACATTATGAGAGAAAAGAAAATAATGTATATTTATTACATCTCAAAATTCAAACTAACACAACACTAAATATATTTGACCAGGGGCGAATACATAAATTTATTTAATTGGGGGCATAATTTAATAGTCAAATTTTTTTTATAGATAAATAACATTTTCTAACAATATTTTATTATAACCTAAAATATATAATCATTATTTTCTGCATAAATATAATAATTATATCAAAAAAAATTGTTATGCATTTTTTTTAAAGAAAAATGTTATGCATTAGGAGATATAAATATGATTTTTTATATCAATTAACCCTATTTAAAACCTTTTTTTTATATTTTAAAACTGTTTTTGTACTTTTAACTGGTTTAATTAATATTATTATTAGTTTTAAACTAAAAAAAGTTTTAATTTTAAAACGTTTAACAAAACTAAAAAAGGTTTAATGAAAAAAGTTGAAGCATTTATTTAGATATGATCTAATAAAGTAATAAAAGTTATAAAAAAAAAACAATTATGTTTTCCATATTACGTTTGACTTTAGATATTAAAAAGTTGTAAACAAAACTTTAATTATTAGGTAAGATTGTGGTTTAAATAGGAATGGGGGCAAAACAAAATTTTATTATGGGTGCAATTTAATTACCAATTACATTAATTACCGTATTACATTAATTACCATATTACATTAATTATCAAATTTAATTACCAATTACATTAATTACCAAATTTAATTACCAATTACATTAATTACCAAATTTTTACTAGGTGCAAGTGCACCCACCTTACCTTAACTGGATTCGCCTCTATATTTGACTAACATATTCAAAACGAGAATGATATTTATTCTTCACACATACGAAACTCAATTAGATTCCTAAATTTTTAAGTGATTGTATAAGACAAAACGATGAATTAGTGGTTAATCAATATTAAAAATAAATATACATAATACATTTTTATGTCAAAATAATTTCAATAAAATACGATACAAATATTATTAAAATATTGCATATGGTCTATATTCACAAATAGACAATATTTTCCTTAGATATTTATTTGATTTTTTTAATTACTTTTCAAGTAGATTTCAATATTCTACGAATTTTATGAACATTTATAATAGCAAATTAGCGTCATCTGATGATCGAACGAATTATTCGATATTTAGACTAAGATTTAGCGTTTGTTAATTTTAAAAACGGATAATAATTAGTAAAAAAAAAAACTAAAAACAAATCATTAATTAGTAGTTAAAAGTATCATGAATTACATATTTGATTAACTTCCTGTGATTAAAAATATGACATAACTCTGAGTCTCAGATCACTTTACAAAAAATTAAAATGTTGACTAATTTCCAGGCAATATAATAATGCCTACAAAATTTTTTTCATCTATAAAAAACGGTTTTTTAAAAACCTAATCTCACATTCACAAAAAGAAAAATCCCTATATTCCTTAGCAGAATACAAGAAGAAACACATTCTTGTTCATTCTAAAAATTCTCTTTTCCTTTTTGGGTAATTTCACTATCGTTGCCAAAAATGGGAGAGAAAAAAACAAAAGGAAAACAAAAGATAAACATGAGAAGAGTGGAGAAAAACGAAGACAGAATGGTGACATTCTCCAAGCGTAGAAACGGAATCTACTCTAAGCTCAGTGAGATCTCCATCCTCTGCGGCGTCGACACCGGGTTTCTCGTCTACTCAGGCGCCGGGAAACCGTACACATTCGGAAGCCCGTCGTTCGAAGCCGTGGCGGAGCGGTTTCTCAACGGAGATAATCCAGAGATCAACGACGAGGGCTCCTCGTCGTCGTTGATTGTGGATGCTCACAAGAAAGTGAGGATTGACGAGCTCTGCAAGACGTTCAACAGTCTGATGGATGATGCAGAAGAGGTGGACGAGAAAGGTAAGACGGCTTCGGGACCGTCGTTGACGGTGGAGAGTGACGCGTGGTGGAAAGCTGTTCCCAAAGACGTCGAAGAGGCGAAGCAAGTTTTGGGGAGTTATGAAGAGTTTTATGAGAAACTGTGTATGGAGGCTGCTCGAAGAAGAAGCCGTGGAGGTAATGATGGCTCATCGTCATTCCCTCATCGCCATGGCTCATCAAGTTGAGATTTAGGCAGTGTTATTGCTTTAATAAGGGGATCATTTGCTTTTCAATTGTAATCCCTCGAGAATAATAAATAATGTTTTTGATACTGATATTTCAAAAATGTTTATTAAAACCCGCATATTATTATTTTGATGTTTGTAGTTAACATCACTAGATAACCGATTTGCGCGCGCAAACTATATTAAATTCTATTTTGTTATTTTAAAATTTTCATTTTAAATATTTGTTTTTTTACGTTTTTAGTCTAATTTAATATTTTGGTTAGTCGTTAAATATATAATTATGTCTAATTTAATATTTTGAGATTTTGGCAATCTTATTGCTTTTAGATTAATGTTTTTAATAAGGGAATCATTTGCTTTTTAATCGTAACCCGTCGAGAGTAATAAATCATGTTTTGGAAACTGATATTTCAAAAATGTTTATTAAAACCCGCATATTATTATTTTGATGTTTGTAGTTAACAGCACTAGATAACTTACCCGCGCACACAAACTATATTAAAGTCTATTTCGTTATTTTTAATCTCTTGAAACTCATTTTCATTTAATGATGACTATTTACAATCTTTTGACCACTTTTTTTTTCTTCATTGGTCATCTATTTATTTCGAAAATGTTTTGCATCCCTAAAATAAATCAGATATAATTTAGGAATCTAATTGAGTTTACAAAAATGTACATTTGTGGCATATGATCATATTATTGTGTTAAGTGATATGGAGAATCTGCAATAAATGTACATTATTTTCTTTTCTCTCATAATGACTTGTTGAATTGACTAAATAAACTACATTATACTTTTAAAATTAATTGTTTTCACTCTCTTTTAACCAGTCAAACTTTTATTATGTCCTTGCAAAATTATGAACAAGAATGTGTTTTTTCTTGTATTCTGCTAAGGTATATATATAGGGATTTTTCGTTTTTTTGTGAATGTGAGATTAGGTTTTTTATAGATGAAAAAAAATTGGTAGGAATTATTATATTGCATGGAAATTAGTCAACATTCCAATTTTTTGTAGAGTGACCTGAGACTCAGAGTTAGGTCATATTTTTAATCACATGAAATTAATCAAATATGTAATTCATGATACTTTTAGCTACTAATGATTTGTTTTTAGTTTTTTTTTTACTAATTATTATCCGTTTTTAAAATTAACAAACGCTAAATCTTAGTCTAAATATCGAATAAATCGTTCGATCATCGGATGACGCTAATTTGCTATTATAAATGTTCATAAAATTCGTAGAATATTGAAATATACTTGAAAAGTAATTAAGAAAATCAAATAAATATCTAAGGAAAATATTTTCTATTTGTGAATATAGACCATTTGCAATATTTTAATAATCTCTATATCGTATTTTATTAAAATTATTTTGACATAAAAATGTATTATGTATATTTATTTTAAATATTGATTAACCAGTAATTCATCGTTTTGTCTTATACAATCACTTAAAAATTTAGGAATCTAATTGAGTTTCATATGTGTGAAGAATAAATATCATTCTCGTTTTGAATATGTTAGTCAAATATAGAGGGAATCCAGTTAAGGTAAGGTGGGTGCACTTGCACCTAGTAAAAATTTGGTAATTAATGTAATTGGTAGTTAAATTGCACCCATAATAAAATTTTGTTTTGCCCCCATTCTTTTTTAAACCACAATCTTACCTAATAATTAAAGTTTTGTTTACAACTTTTTAATATCTAAAGTCAAACGTAATATGAAAAACATAATTGTTTTTTTATAACTTTGAGATTAAAAACTTTGAGAATAAACGTTATTCTCAAAGTTATAAAAAAACAATTATGTTTTCCATATTACGTTTGACTTTGGATATTAAAAAGTTGTAAACAAAACTTTAATTATTAGGTAAGATTGTGGTTTAAAAAAGAATGGGGGCAAAACAAGATTTTATTATGGGTGGAATAATTTAACGTTTAAAGAAATTACATTAATTACCAAATTTTTATTGGGTGCAAGTGCACCCACCTTACCTTAACTGGATTCGCCCCTGTATTTGACTAACATATTCAAAACAAATATGATATTTATTCTTCACACATACGAAACTTAATTAGATTCCTAAATTTTTAACTGATCGTATAGACGAAACGATGGATTAGTGGTTAATCAATATTAAAAATAAATATACATAATACATTTTTCTGTCAAAATAATTTTAATAAAATACGATATAGAGATTATTAAAATATTGCATATGGTCTATATTCATAAATAGACAATATTTTTCTTAGATATTTATTTGATTTTCTTAATTATTTTTCAAGTAGATTTCAATATTTTACAAATTAGCGTCATCCGATGATCGAACAATTTATTCGATATTTATACTAACATTTAGCGATTGTTAATTTTAAAAACGGATAATAATTAGTAAAAAAACTAAAAACAAATCATTAGTAGCTAAAAGTATCATGAATTACATATTTGATTAATTTCCTATGATTAAAAATATGACCTAACTCTGAGTCTCTGGTCACTCTACAAAAAATTGGAATGTTGACTAATTTCCATGCAATATAATAATTCCTACCAATTTTTTTTCATCTATAAAAAACCTAATCTCACATTCACAAAAAAACGAAAAATCCCTATATATATATACCTTAGCAGAATACAAGAAAAAACACATTCTTGTTCATAATTTTGCAAGGACATAATAAAAGTTTGACTGGTTAAAAGAGAGTGAAAACAATTAATTTTAAAAGTATAATGTAGTTTATTTAGTCAATTCAACAAGTCATTATGAGAGAAAAGAAAATAATGTACATTTATTGCAGATTCTCCATATCACTTAACACAATAATATGATCATATGCCACAAATGTACATTTTTGTAAACTCAATTAGATTCCTAAATTATATCTGATTTATTTTAGGGATGCAAAACATTTTCGAAATAAATAGATGACCAATGAAGAAAAAAAAAGTGGTCAAAAGATTGTAAATAGTCATCATTAAATGAAAATGAGTTTCAAGAGATTAAAAATAACGAAATAGACTTTAATATAGTTTGTGTGCGCGGGTAAGTTATCTAGTGCTGTTAACTACAAACATCAAAATAATAATATGCGGGTTTTAATAAACATTTTTGAAATATCAGTTTCCAAAACATGATTTATTACTCTCGACGGGTTACGATTAAAAAGCAAATGATTCCCTTATTAAAAACATTAATCTAAAAGCAATAAGATTGCCAAAATCTCAAAATATTAAATTAGACATAATTATATATTTAACGACTAACCAAAATATTAAATTAGACTAAAAACGTAAAAAAACAAATATTTAAAATGAAAATTTTAAAATAACAAAATAGAATTTAATATAGTTTGCGCGCGCAAATCGGTTATCTAGTGATGTTAACTACAAACATCAAAATAATAATATGCGGGTTTTAATAAACATTTTTGAAATATCAGTATCAAAAACATTATTTATTATTCTCGAGGGATTACAATTGAAAAGCAAATGATCCCCTTATTAAAGCAATAACACTGCCTAAATCTCAACTTGATGAGCCATGGCGATGAGGGAATGACGATGAGCCATCATTACCTCCACGGCTTCTTCTTCGAGCAGCCTCCATACACAGTTTCTCATAAAACTCTTCATAACTCCCCAAAACTTGCTTCGCCTCTTCGACGTCTTTGGGAACAGCTTTCCACCACGCGTCACTCTCCACCGTCAACGACGGTCCCGAAGCCGTCTTACCTTTCTCGTCCACCTCTTCTGCATCATCCATCAGACTGTTGAACGTCTTGCAGAGCTCGTCAATCCTCACTTTCTTGTGAGCATCCACAATCAACGACGACGAGGAGCCCTCGTCGTTGATCTCTGGATTATCTCCGTTGAGAAACCGCTCCGCCACGGCTTCGAACGACGGGCTTCCGAATGTGTACGGTTTCCCGGCGCCTGAGTAGACGAGAAACCCGGTGTCGACGCCGCAGAGGATGGAGATCTCACTGAGCTTAGAGTAGATTCCGTTTCTACGCTTGGAGAATGTCACCATTCTGTCTTCGTTTTTCTCCACTCTTCTCATGTTTATCTTTTGTTTTCCTTTTGTTTTTTTCTCTCCCATTTTTGGCAACGATAGTGAAATTACCCAAAAAGGAAAAGAGAATTTTTAGAATGAACAAGAATGTGTTTCTTCTTGTATTCTGCTAAGGAATATAGGGATTTTTCTTTTTGTGAATGTGAGATTAGGTTTTTAAAAAACCGTTTTTTATAGATGAAAAAAATTTTGTAGGCATTATTATATTGCCTGGAAATTAGTCAACATTTTAATTTTTTGTAAAGTGATCTGAGACTCAGAGTTATGTCATATTTTTAATCACAGGAAGTTAATCAAATATGTAATTCATGATACTTTTAACTACTAATTAATGATTTGTTTTTAGTTTTTTTTTTTACTAATTATTATCCGTTTTTAAAATTAACAAACGCTAAATCTTAGTCTAAATATCGAATAATTCGTTCGATCATCAGATGACGCTAATTTGCTATTATAAATGTTCATAAAATTCGTAGAATATTGAAATCTACTTGAAAAGTAATTAAAAAAATCAAATAAATATCTAAGGAAAATATTGTCTATTTGTGAATATAGACCATATGCAATATTTTAATAATATTTGTATCGTATTTTATTGAAATTATTTTGACATAAAAATGTATTATGTATATTTATTTTTAATATTGATTAACCACTAATTCATCGTTTTGTCTTATACAATCACTTAAAAATTTAGGAATCTAATTGAGTTTCGTATGTGTGAAGAATAAATATCATTCTCGTTTTGAATATGTTAGTCAAATATAGAGGCGAATCCAGTTAAGGTAAGGTGGGTGCACTTGCACCTAGTAAAAATTTGGTAATTAATGTAATTGGTAATTAAGTTTGGTAATTAATGTAATATGGTAATTAATGTAATTGGTAATTAAATTGCACCCATAATAAAATTTTGTTTTGCCCCCATTCTTTTTTAAACCACAATCTTACCTAATAATTAAAGTTTTGTATATAACTTTTTAATATCTAAACTCAAATGTAATATGGAAACATAATTGTTTTTTTTTATAACTTTTATTACTTTATTAGATCATATCTAAATAAATGCTTCTTCTTTTTTCATTAAACCCTTTTTAGTTTTGTTAAACGTTTTAAAATTAAAACTTTTTTTAGTTTAAAACTAATAATAATATGAATTAAACCAGTTCAAAGTACAAAAACCGTTTTAAACTAAAAAAAGATTTTAAATAGGCTTAATTGAAATAAATAATTATATTTATATCTCCTAATGCATAACAATTTTCTTTAAAAAAAAATGCATAACAATTTTTTTGGGTATAATTATTATATTTATGCAGAAAATAATGATTATATATTTTAGGTTATAATAAAATATTGTTAGAAAATATTATTTATCTATATAAAAAAATTTGACTATTAAATTATGCTCCCAATTAAATAACTTTATGTATTCGCCCATGGTCAATTAAAAATAATTTATATTGCTTTTAGATTAACGTTTTTAATAAGACAATCATTTGATTTTAAATCGTAATTCGTCGAGAGTTATAAATAATGTTTTTGATACTGATATTTTGAAAATGATTATTAAAGGCCACATATTATTATTTTGATGTTTGTAGTTAACAGCACTAGATAACTAACCTGCGTGCACAAACTATATTAAAATCTATTTCGTTATTTTTAAATTTTCATTTTAAATATTTATCTTTCTACGTTTTTAATTTACTTTAATATTTTAGCTAGTCGTTAAATATTTAATTATGTCTAGTTTAATGTTTTGAGATTTAGACAGTTTAATTGCTATTAGATTAACGTTTTTAATAAAAAAATCATTTGCTTTTAAATTGTAATCCGTCTAGAGTTATAAATAATTATAAATAATGTTTTTGATACTGATATTTTGAAAATGTTTATTAAAAGCCACATATTATTATTTTGATGTTTGTAGCTAACAGAATAACATAAATGTCGCGACAGATCTTTGTAGCTATCAGAATAATAAACTTTTTAACATATGTATTTATACTGATATTTTAGAAATTATAATGTTTTTGATACTGATATTTCGAAAATGTTTAGTGAAGCCCACATTATAATGTTCTAATTTTAGTAATTAAGTGCATTTATTTGAGGTTGATGTTATGCCTATTAATTTGTTGCCAGATTAATGTTATAAAATAAAGACGGATTTATATACTTTTGATAACCAAAAGTTACACCAGATCTTTATTTTTGATACCTTATGATAAGAAATTAGGAAACCTTTACGCATTAAGGTCTTAAGAACAAGAATATCAAGAAAATGAGTTCTTTAAAGTCTCACGAGTGACAACTAAAAAAGATAAACAAAAACATCCAGGAACGACAGCAACAATATCCCGCATAAAAATACTTCAAAAGATTCTACCTCCAACAAAATTAAAAGCCAAAAAAGAAGAAGAAGAGCAGCTTTTGAATCACTTATGAGAAGTCGATTACCTTAGGAGAAGCTATCACATGAACAAGTTGGGCTTGGAGGCTTTGTAGGTGGTCTTGAGCTTTCTGGTGGGAGGTCTAACCTTCCTGAATACCAAAGGGAACTTGATCTTGCTGTTGTGAAACTGCTTAGTGATCTCTCTCTTGCAGAGAGCGGCTGGGACTGTGGCTGTCTTGATGATCTGGATGCATGGGAACCTGACCCTGTGTCTCGATGCCATCTCCGTGTACATTTGCTCCACTGCTCCGTTCAAAGTCGTGTCACGGAACTCCTTGTACATGTTGTGGTAACCTGTTCGGCTTTGGTACCTCAGCCAGATTCCAAAGTTCTTGATCTTCGTTGGGTTCTTCTCAAAGATCTGTCACGACATTTAGGTTGTTAAATAGAAATGGAGAACTTATTACAAAATCAATGGAGACAACTTATTGCAAAAACAATATAGATAAGGGAATTTTAATTACTGAACCACAAAACACTATTTTACACCATCAACATCATTTCTGTGGAAAGGAATATTATAGATCATGTTTCGAAGAAATTGGTCAGATGAGTAATCACACGCTCAAGGGGGATCAGTTGATTGAAACCAAACATGATCAAACTAAACTTTAACCAGATAATAGACACAGAGAAGATCAAAGTCAAGCACAAACAACAAAAATGTTCTCTGTTTCTGAGAGCTTATCAAACAATCTACAGTTCTAAAACCACACTAACATCAGATCTTACACCAGATTTCTCATTTTATGATCAATAGATCAATGAGAAGAGAGAAAACGAAGTACCTCGTTGATAGCTAGCATCTGACCATTGCTCTTCTTAACCTTCTTCAGCTTCCTCAAGAAGTACCTGAATTTCATCAAACACATACAGAAAAATTCTTTAAATGCTATCGATTCAACCACCCTGCAAAATAAATGCTAACATAAGAGATTTTTAAAAATTACTAACCAGAACTTGGACTTGGCACGAACCTCGTTCGTTGCCCAGAGCTTCATCCTGTAAATCTTAGGGTGAAGCTCCTTCTCTGTCGGAAGAGCTCTTCCGACAACCTGGTACTGGTGAAACTGCAATAAGAAAAACACATCACACAAAAGTAAATTCCGATCAGATTAGCCGAATCCAGAATCAATAACATCAACGGCTAAATTGGAAGCAGAGACGCCAGAAAGATTCACGAGATTTTTACCCTGAAAACACCCATTTTCGCCGTGAAGGACTACTCTCCGCCGATGATTGATTCCTCCAAAAGACAAAAACACTCTCTTCTTGCAGCTTATATATATGACCTAGTAAATGACTAGGAAAAATAAAAACCCTAATCTGAAACTTTGGAACAAAATTACTCAAACTGGATCCGAGATCCTCAAGCCCATTGGGCTTTCTTCTTGAACGTTATTTAACCAAATGTTAATTTTTACTGAATTTAGAAAATGATATTTCTACAATTTCTACTTTTTTTTTTGTTTGATCGTTTAATGATTTTTTTTTCCATTTCATTACATATAATTTGTTTCTTCTATGATTCTCCGATCATATTAGTAGAGAAAAAGAAACTATGTTTGTAAGATAAAAATAAATAGAAATATCATTGTAAAAACTTTCTTTAGTTTACAAATTCCAAAAGACTTGAAACGAGTTTCAGCTTCATTAGATCTTTTTATCGTAGCCACCATCAAAGCAGATCACAAAATATATTACTTGAAGATGTAATGTAATCAAGAGAATTAACAACATATACATAGTTGCTAAAACATAAAAATTCAACACGTAATTACAAATCTTTCCATTCCGTAAAATCACTTGAATCTTCAATGACAGATAAAATATATTTGATATATCTACATGAACGTGTAATATATGTAGGATCGAGTTATGATTTGGAAGGTGGTTTCACCAGATGCTACTAACATTCCCAGCCATCCCGAGCATTACGGCAATCAAATAGACCACGGACTGGAAGATTTTAGATGGCAAAAACGAGATGTATGAGACACTCACTATGGTGAATATAGATGAGTGAGACACTCACTATGGACAACGATGTAATGAAAGAGACAGAGAGAGAGAAACTCACTGCGATTGCACAGGCAACGTAACCTGCCTTCTCGCGGTGATCAACAGACGTGCATAGAACAATAAAGGCACCGAGGTACCAAGGGATTCCACCGAACAAGAAGCCCATTATAAACCTGGGACCAAAACCAAACCTTCAAAATTAGCGGCAATAACAAGATTCAACTCACATAATGTATGGGTTTACAGTTTTCTTGTGTTCATATGAAACAATATAACCAACACGTCAATTTACGTTTATCGAATACCAACTGTCTCGAATAAATGTTAACATTAGTAGGCAGAGACACGTGACAAACTGGCAAGTCTCAGGAAGATTTTCCTTATATCAACTCAAAACAAGAAAACTAGAAAAGAACCATACAATGACTAGAGATCAGAAGGTTAGGTAAAAGAGATGTGCAAACAAACCATCTAAAACCGCGCTCCAGATTCAGAGATTTTAGGAGAGACGAGTCTATTTATTTTTACAGACGCTAAGGCAAGTTGTATATCTTGATAATACTCTAAAATCTACAGACCATCATGAACCCAGTTTCCAAAAGTTGTAACAATGATTAGGTTACTTGAGCTTTTTGTTTGTTTTCGATCTTATACACGAAAAAATGAATCAGAAACAAATGAATATGGAATTAAGCAACACTTGTAACCGGAATTCATATCGAGAGAGTCATATCGGATGCAATAAACAATAAAGAAGGAACTCACAAGAACCAGCCCATGCCAAAGCCACAACAAGGAAGGTCATGCTCTCTCATCGGTCTCACCTCAACCACTGTGTATTCTAAAACAGCAAAACCCAGAATCAATACCGTAGCAATAACCAATATCGAATTCAAAGTAACAAAATCTCGTTATCTGATCATAATGCAATCAATCATACAGAGCATTGTGTAAGGGAAGTACCAGGAACAACTGGGAATCCTTGAGCATAATTCACAAAACCACCACCAGGACCTAACAATCTCAAACACGAAGCAATCACAAAACAAACAAAGACCCGTAAAATCATGATCCAAAACTAAAGAGAGAGATTAAAAACCTTGGACATTCTGATAACCATGCACAGGAAACAAGGGAGTCGTAGCCATCGGATGCTGCGGCAGCGGTAGCAATTGCGGTGGCGGAGCCGGTGGATGATAATTTGCAACGCCTTGAAACGTTCCGTAGTAGTATTGATGCTGCTGATTTACGGTGGAGTCTCTAGGTTTTGCTGCCTCCTCGTCCATGATTGAGATCCGATCAGCCTAAATTCACACCGGCGCGACGCAGAGACCTGAGAATTATCCAATTTATCCGGCGCGTTTACCGATGGCTAAAGGCTGATCTACCAGCGATGGGAAGAGGAAGAGAGACGAGACGAGACCGAGAAGGACTCAAAAAGACAAGGACGGGCTCGTTAACCGGATTTACAACCCAGATCTTGAACCGGGTCGCCCCAAATTCAACAAGGGCTGAAATTTATAAGACTACCTAAAAGCCTATTAACATTTAACATTGTTTCGGACCAAACCGTAAATAAAAAAGTTCATATTAACGATTGGTTAAAAAGACAAATAAATTAAAACGAAACACTGTCTTCGAGGTGTTTTTGTGGTTTTTTTTTTGATCAAGGAGCAATAACAGGAAACAATACAGCTCTATTGAACTTGTTACCATTCGAAGCCCTTTGCAATGTACATTGATTGTTCCACTGTAAGGGTTAACTAGTGCTTTTTGTTTGCAAAGCTTCTCATAATCTCTTCTGTTTTGTTCGTTCTGATGTACTGTAGGAACAAATAGTTGATACTGACTCCGCTGCTGGAGAAAATGATCTCTTGTTCCCACTCCCAAGGGCTAGCAACTGCTTTATATCTAAACCTCCCCTGCCTCGAGGAAGACAAGCCCGTACTTATTCAGGGGCGAAAAAACCCGAAACCGAAGCCCAATCCAATGTAAGCTGGGATGCCCTTCACGTACTCTACAAACTTTCCACCTATTCTCCCAATATTCCCAATCTCCTCTCATCTGGCATAATCAAAAGCCTCCAAGCCATTGCATTGACACACGTGGCCACTTGTGGAAAGAAAAATTCATTGGCCGTATTACTAAATCGAGCCAAGAAGGGAAAGAAGAGATGATATCATCAATAGGAATGATCAGCAGTCTTCCAGTGGTGCTAGACAGGGTCGGACAAGAGCAAGGCGTTTCTTGCCTTGTGTTCCTATGCACGGGAAGCGAGTCATGTATCCAGATGGTCCTGCAAGAAGGAGTGATTATGGAATCCTGTAAAAGTTTTGAAAATTAAATGGTTTTTTCAACGATTGTACCTTTTGGGAATATGGCATTCTTATTGCACCAGAGCTTTCCAAAACTCAGGAACCCGAGGTTCATAGCATGACAGATAAACCAAAAAAGTCGACAAGGAGCAATCCATGTCGATGGTGGAATGATTCGACAGATACTAGTGGATGTATCTTCAACATCCTGACGACTGGAAATCAAAACATCAACAATAACAGAAAAATCTCATACACCCAAAATCTTGATTTCTTTGAAACAGAGAGTAATTAGTACCTCTAATGATGGAGAGAAGTTAAATGTAGTCTATATTCTATGATGAACAAAACCAAATCATAGAGACAGCTAATCTACAATCTCAATACTGTTGATGATTCAAGCAGATTTAAATAACGCTTATGGTCTTCAGTAATTAACAACAATAAACCAAAAACGTTAATTTGAAGTGATTAATCGATTCAATTATATCCTTCAGATACGAATTAACATCGAAAGCCAACATCTTCTGTAAAATTCAATTACTGAAGAAAAGAGGTACCACTTGTATACTTGTCACAATTCCATCCGTAAAGATAAATTCACCATGATCCAGCCATTAACATGAGGATCAACTTGTGTTTTTTTTCCATCTATCCAAAGTAGTTCATAACATCTAAACAACAAAATACTCTATTAGCTGAATTTGTAATGTTTTTGCAACTAATCATCAATAAAAGAAACTCAAACTCTAATCAATCACACAACCAACAAGCATTGTGTGCTAAAAAGTGGTTGCAATAAGAACATTCGTTTATAAAGACCACAGAGTCAAACCTAAAACAAGATGTTACATCATAACAAAGAATTTAGTTTTTGTTTTTTTTGGTTTTGTCGAAAGAAGAAATCTTTTTGGTGCGGAAATCAAAAGAGAAGCCGAGAAACAAACAATGCGATTGGTATCAACGGGAATTTAGAAGATGATTGAATCAGAAAGAAGCTCATTTGAAAAGTCATTCAGGCTGAGTATCCGGAAGATTCGGCATAGCAGAGTTATGGCTGCACCAAGAAACATTCCAAAGGATAAAACAGACTGGTCTTAAGTACCTGCTATATCTCCTCATCTTCATCATCTACTACTATTCCCAGAATGAAAACAACGTTAAAAAAAACCAACTCTTATCTCTATACCCTAAACTATAGATCCAGAAAACTGAAATGTTCATGGAAGCGAAGATTGAATAATAAAAAAAACGAGGAATGCGAATTTATCTGCATCAGGATCTATTCATTAGATCGCCGGTGAGGATTGGGAATTGGAGACGACGGCGGCGGAGAGAGAAACAGAGCGAAGTTTCAGATTTTAAAACGGGCGGACAACTTTATAAACCCTATCATTCCTACCAGACCTAACCGAAATATTTGTGGTCTCCGGTACGATTTTTTATAATGGATATTGGTTACCCAAAAGTAAATTTATACTAATTGATTCAGACTATTCAGTTACAGTATATTCAAAAACTTTAGCGTTTCTCGTTTTACATTAGAAATAGCTTTTGCATAAACGTTAACATAAACGATAAACGCCTTCGAATTTCTAGTAGCTTAACCCGATGGATAAACATACAAAATCCCAGAAAAATTCTTGGGTTGCAATAACAGAGTTACTAAACCAAACCGATAGCGAGAAGAACAAAAACCGAAAACCCAAACCCGATTCTGTTCGACCCGGAGAACCAAACTCTAACGTCATCGATCACAGGTCCGCACAAGGAGCTCATATCATCCGTCCTCGTGTTGTAATAAACGCTGTAGAACGCGACCCTGGTTCGATCAGCCTTGGCCGTGAAATTCAAACCGGCTTTTTCGAAACTGGAGTTCGCTTGCGCCATGTAATGAAAGTTCTGCGCCTGATCCCCCGCGAATGCCATAATAGCCAAAGGTTCCTTGCATTTATCCCCTGCGTGTCCAAGCGAGAAAGACAATGTGTAAGGTTTATCTGCTTTGGTCTCCACCATTTGGGATATTATGCCTTCTTTGCCCGAGAGAAGCTCCACGGCTCGTTTGCCCCCTGGAACCGAGAAGTGGTCCGAGTCCACGAACCGGACCGCCCGGTTCGATTCAACAGTCCAACCCGGAAGAGACGAAGTTTCTTCGTCGAGATTCGTCGGAAGTAGGACACCAAGTGACGTGTTCCTAAACATCCATGGACCTTCTTCGAAGTCTCCATTTATCACCGCGTTATCTGCAATTGTAAATCGGGGTGAAATTGAGCGATTTCAGAACTCTGGGGCCAATAGATAAAGTCAGGTTTTATTGGGTAAAATTAACGATTTGGGAGTTTGGGGGTTAAAAAGTAGGAAATAAGAGAAATAAAGGGCTTGTTTACCTTTGGGGTTATCAGGAGTGAAGAGCTTCTTGATAGCGATGTCGTCAATGATGGGCCCACAAGTGGGGTCATCCTCCATGCCAGGATTCTTGAAAACCAAACGCACATGATCCTCTTCCGCTTCAAACGCCCACGCGTATGGGTCCCACCCCTGGACGCTGTACAGCGTCTGCAAATCCACGTTACGCGACGCCACCATGTCATCCGCGTCTGCGTTCGCAGACGCCACCGACACGTTTATCGATTCGAGCTGGGCGCACGTGCGAGCGGCGCTGAACGTGACGGAGTAGACAAAACCTTTCTCCACCGTCAGATCTTGGCTGATCTCTGCGTCGTTGCCTAATCGGACGGCGTGACGTCCCTGTGGGACGATGAGGATCATTCCGCCTTGTTTCTGACCGGAATTGACTACCTCCACCGTGCCGTTGGATCTCCAGCTTGGAATCTCGGTGGGTCCATCACTCACTCCGTCGTCAGGGAAGCCATTTGACGGTGACGTCTCGAAGTCGCCGTTTATCACCAAACCTACAATTAAAAAAATCTTCAAATTTACTGATGAATTCAGAATTCACAATTACAGTTTACAGAAACTCAATGTGAAATTGAAATATCTACATTGGGTATTATTAAATTAGCTAGCTGTGTGAAAAGAGACATTTTTTGTGAAATAGATAGTTATTGATCCGACATAATTTACTTGATCGTTGATAGTGGGAACGTGAAAAAAAAACAAAAAGGACAAGACACGAGGCTCGAAACATCTTATCTTATATGGGCCCGGATAAGGCCCATAGCCTCTCGCTAAATGCTATGACTTACACATGTCTGACTTGGGACCACCTATTTTCAAGACTCTAGTTGACTATTATTACCACACTACAGTCCCAATCTACTACTTGCAATTGCAAATAGGGAAAGTTTTTTTCGGTGGAAAAAGGGAAAGCGTGTTGAAAAACTCAGAACAAGTGTTAGGTCACTTCGATGTCGTTTTGTCGGGGAGTCTTTGTCGTTTTAACACTACAACCTTTTATTTGGCGGGAACCCTTCACTCATTATGTTTTACTCTCCTATGTTTTTCTATAGGATCGAAAGTTTGCATCAAGGAACCTAAGACTTACATATATCAAATGTTGTCAAATAAAGTAAAATAAAGACACATATATCAACTACCTGAACCATTTTCTTTTTTAGAAACCATCTCTTAAAAGTTAAAATCAACATTAATTTAACACACACACACAAAAGAGTTTCTAAGATAATTTAATTGTGTGTGTGAATTAGAATAACCTAAAAATGAAGTTGTGACTTGTTATGTTATAAGCTGAAGCTCAAGGGCTTCCTTTTCTAATTTTGCCGCCGCCGAAAGCATGAAAGTTTACTTTATTCTTAATTGACAAACAGACCCATTAGCTTTCATTTTTTTTCTATTGTGACGGATTCAACTGAAATTGACCGATTTTCCCCTGAAGATTAATATTACTGACTTACTTGTAATTCAAAACTGATGATCTTCTAGATAGAATGAAACTTGTTTACTGCTTATACTAGACATCATAAGTTCTATTTGACTTTTAATCTCAAACAGTACAGAAAACTTTACTTAAGGCTCAGCAACAGTGAAGTAAAATTAGGGCAAAAAACCTAAACTCTCAAAATCCAGATAAAATACTAAACTTTTAGTTCCTAGCTCCATTCAATGTTTTTCTGCCCAATTCAATACTCTGAAAGTAATGTCTTTTTAGTTAATATCCTCTGTTTTTGGATTTGAGAAGTGAGAAATCGAATCTAGTAAGCCGAGATTTTAATTTACAAAGCCATTCTTCAGGAACCCATTAACGAAGTAAGAGAAACCCATCACGCGAATACGAAAACAAAAACCAAGAAATTTTGATGAAGTGAAAAGCGTACCATCTTCAACCGGCGGAGCCTTGTCGTCGGCGACGGAGAATGAGACGGCGGCGGAGAGAGTCAGCAGAAATATGAAAATGGAACCCCATTTGCATCCATTGTTGTTCGGAGCCATTATCTCTCCTCTTCTTCTTCTTCTTCTTCTTCCTCACCACCTAATGTTCTCTCTCTCTCTCTCTGTAAGTGTGAAATGTGAAAGTGTTTTCTGTATGTTCTTTTCGGTAGTGTCCTTTTATCCAAGATTCCGCCACTCGTTGTCTTTCTTTCGATTATTTTTTAATCTCACATTTAATTTCCTATATTTAAAGCTGTTTACAGATATTTAGACAAAACTCCATGCACGCATAACCAAAAAAAAAAAAAGTATAAAAGAAAGGATTTTCTGTAAAAAAAACCATAATCTTTATTTATTTTGCAAGAATACCCCTCAGTTGCGGAAAATGCAAATCAATCTCCTTACCTCGAAAGTCACCCGCAATATAACCGACGTTATATCGACGACGGAATTCAAAACGCTTCGTTTTAATTATACAGTTTAATGATCTTGCGATGAATCCTTACTACTTTCCGTCGTCTCCACATATTTCCGTCGTCTCAAATAACAATCCACAACCAAATCCCTAAATTTTCAAATCAATTTCAGAATTTAAAATCCTTAAATTTTCACCAATTTGAACTCGATTTAGCCGGATGGTTAGTGATATCCCAAAGACTGAAAGTATTATCCACCGGGGACGCGAAGGGGTTCGATATTTCCGACTTGATGTCATCGTTTGAAGCCTCCTTCGCTTGTCTCTTGTTGGAATAAAGCTCTCCTTCTACATTATCTTCTTTAATGCACAAATGGTCTCTCTTCAATTCGTTCTTCGTTGATGGATTCTCTTCAGCCATGTCTCCTTCCATTGGCATCTCCAGACAAACTGCTTCTTTTCCCATTGTAGAAAGACTGAGATTCACAAGATGGCATTCAAGAAAATAGCCCTTAGACTGTGACTAAGACTGGTAAGGCTTGAAACAATTCCAAGTCTGGGCTACACTGATATTGAAAATCTGATCCGGAAAACACGTATACTGGTTCTAATCCAAATCGGAGAAGAAACTGTCTGGTGATTTGGGACTTTTTTTTGGGTTCTTTCTGAAACCCACAAATCGAATGGAGAAGAAAAAAACAAGCTTGAATGTATGGATTTAGTAACCCTATTTTACACCTATGTAGGAGAAAATCAAAATATTCACATTGATACTCGTAAGAACAGAACGGGGTGGAAAGAATTTAAAGAATTTACAATTCGGAAGAATTTAAAGAATTTTGTTTTTTTCTGTTGTGGATCTAAGATCTGCAAAAAACGATTGAAATATCGATTTGTTTCGAAATCGATTTTTCTTGTTCTTTGTTCAGGCGGAGAGTTGGTCGGAGGAGAAGGAGGAACGCCGGTGGAGGAACTCATCTTGAAGATGTCTATATTGAAATGTGTGTTGTTTTACTTACACTTTGGTAAACATCATGTTGTTTTTTATATTATGAAACACTGCGTTTTAATTTCTGTTAGTTTTTCACAGACATTTTGTTTTGCCACGTCATCGATATAATTTTGGGCTGTTTTGTGGGTGATTTTGTAGGTGAGATGATTGACTTGTATTTTTCCGCAGATGATAGATATTCTTGCAAAAATAATAAAAGTTATGGTAAACCCTAAAAAAAAGGTAAGAAATGTTTCTTTCTTTCTTTAACTCGTTACTAGTTTAAAGAGACACGGTGGAGTAAGTTTAGATAATTTATTCACATTTGCTTCTTATTTTTGTCATTGGATATGTATGAGACTAGGATTTAACCCGCGCTATAATTAGCGCGGCGTTAGTTTTCTAAAATAAATTGTTTTGAAATTCACAAAAATTGCTTTTATATGAATTTTACAATATAGCTAACTAATGATTATTGATTATAAATAAACTTGTCAATTTGTAATAATTTGTTTATTTAACCCATTTTTTCAATGTACTAAAATATTATTCGGGCTAACCCGCAAAAACTTATAATCGTAAGAACATAACTCTAATATGCATCGTTAAAAGACTATAGTTTTTGTGGTTAGTCTACGAACTTTTAAACAAAATATAGTTTTCTTGTATCTAACTTTTTATAAAATTAATAAAATATTTTTTAACTTTTGTTTTGATATATATTCAAATAAAATATAATAAATTATAGTGAAAATATAGCAAGATTTTGAATATTTTTTTTTCTTTGAATATATATGAANCGCAAATCGGTGCCCGACCGCCCGCCTAGCGCCTAGCGCCTTTTCGAACATAGTCTATACCTATCTCTCTCTAATCTTTAGTCTATAAATACCAAAAGAGAGTGCGGAGCTGCGGGATCGGTGGAGCTTACAACTACGACGGAAAGAGACAGTGCGGAGCAGCGGGAGTGCCGGTGTGTCAGAATCCAGACAAGTTCATAAGTTGGGACGGAGTGCACTTGACACAGAAGGCTTATAGACTCATGTCTAAGTTCTTGAACAACAACATTCTTTCACAGATTAAGGNTTTCACTATTTTAGATTTCGAATGGTGACAGCGGTTTGAGCGGTGCGAAACAAGCGGTTTGAGCGGTGCGAAACAAGCGGTTTAGGAGGTGCGGTGCGGTTTTAGTGCGGTGCGGTTGGAAGAAACGCATCATGCGGAACAAGTGCGGTTACTGCGGAACAAGTGCGGTTACTGCGGAACAAGCGGTGCAGGATAATATATGAATGGTGAAAAAAATAACATGCGGTGCAGTTCAAATGTGTGAATTGTGAAAATGTAAAAAGTGGTGCGAGATATATAGTTTTAAAAAATAATTTATAAATAAAATAGATTAATGATATTAATATAATTATAAATTAAAATTATTAATTTGTTAATGATTAAGTCTTTTTCATAAATTAATTACGAACCATAACTAAATAATTATTAAAATTTAATAAATTTGTTTGACATTTTACAATAATATATTTATTGCTCAAAAAAAAAAATACATCCACAAAAACCAAGTAAAATCATATAATATTATCGAGTACGTTGATTTTTCCATGTTCTTTTAGGTGTCTACATTTTTTACTTATATGGATTCAAACACTAGTCGAACCTCATGTTGTTAATGACATTTTTTTATTTTTTTCAAATAGAATTTTGTTATTTGATAAAGTTAACATATATAATTTATTTCAAAATTTTCTGAGCTTTAAAACATATATATATATATATATGTAAAATTATAAAACTAAAAAACTATTAGCGTGTGTCTTAAAGCTAATAACATCAGTTAGACAAAGACAATAATAATTCTCAAAGCTATAATCCAAATATTTTTATTTTTTTTGAATTAAAATATCTATATAAAATAAAATATTATATGATACATATATACATAAGTCAACTGTAAACCACACCTAACCGTTGACAGAAAAAAAAAATCACACATAACCGCACCTATTTTGATTCTTTTGCAACAGCACGTGCATTTCATGTTTTTTTCTGTTTCTGAAATGCACCCAGCTGTTTTTCAGAACCGCAACCACACTTAACCGCACCTGCGTTTGAACGGTGAATGGTGACATATTTTGTAAAACACACGACATTTAGAAGAAACGCACCAAACATTCAAGGCCTTAGACTGAAAAATAAGAAAAATCAAACAAAAAATCCTCCGATGGTTCCGTATGTTGCAACGCCATTTTAATCGTATACAAATGATTATCCATTTTTTTTGGCTATATACTAATATATATGTATTTTGTCTACAAAATTGTCGTTCTTGGTTAAATATTTGTAGTTTTAAAATCTTCGTTGTTAAAATAACGCAACACGTACAAACTTTAGATTTTTCTTTATATAGAACCTTTGAATTTTAGATATATGGATTCGATTGATGTAAACAAAAAATTGTGTCTGTGTAAGTTTTAGTAAGGCCCATTTACAAACACAGACAGTAATCCCACATAAACAAGCTTCTTTTCTCATTTTTCACACTATTACAGCTTCTTTGAAGCCTTTGGTTTACTGGTTGCTATCTTGCTAGTTGCTATTTTTTTTTTTTTTTTTTGAATTATCAGGAGGTTATGGACCGAGGGCCGAGGCCCGTACATTCCAAGCCCGGCGACCAGATCATTTTAAATGGTCCCGACCCAAACGTCACTCGATCATGTGACCTCAATGTTTTGCCCAAGATATCTTTACCAATCAAACTGACGACACTTAATGCTAGTTGCTATTACATCCGTCTAGTTGCTATTACTGGTTGCTATCTTGCTAGTTCCTCGCCGATTTTATTCTCATATCAGCCAAGTTTGTTCCGATTCAAAATTGCATTCGAGGATGTCTATTATAAACAGTCAGAGAGAAAATTACCTCGGAAGAAGCAGAAGCTGGTGGTATTCCGACATCGGAGTCTCTCGACGGAGAGGCTTGGACTTCCGATCGGACCATCATTTTATTCATTTTCGTCGGTGATCTTCGCTTACAGCATAAATCAACGAAGCTAATCCCAAGAAATCAAATGGGCTTTCATTTACAAAGGCCTAAGAAAATGTAATGAAGCCCAATGGAGTAAGAAAATGAAAGAAAGCCCATACGTCTTGGATGAAAGATTGATTGGATTTGGTAGGTAGGTTACGACTTACGAGTAGGAGAATATAATACTAAACATTTAACTAACAAAACGGGTGAGTTAGGTTAGGCTATATACTCTAGAGTGTGTGTCTAGTTGGTTATAAGCCAGCACACTTATACCCGACAAGACATGTGTGTCATTTCACACAATGACAAGCATAAAAACAAGTTGGTCTTTCTCTTTATTTTAAGCAAAAGTCATAGGTACAGTAATTAATTAATATTCAGTATTCAAGACACAAACATATAGTATAATGATCCAATATTAAGAAGTCACTGAACACGACACAATCCTCTGCCTCGGATCCTATTGCAGTTTTGCCGAAAAGAGATAGAGAAAGATCTAGTTGAATTATTTGGTAAGAATAAGATAGCTAGAATGGTAAAATTTGACCCATTTTTTTTTCTGAAAGTGGGGGAAGGGGTTTGTACATCGGCCAGCTTTAGATGCGGCAGCAGCAGGTAGGGCCCACGTGAGGTGCTCGAAATGTGAAAGTTGAGAACTTTAGAGGATTTGATGAGCAAAAGCAAAGAGAAACGATTGGATTTGGGACCCATACACGTGGTCTTTGCTCTCTTCACTTCCTACTGATATAAAAGTTTGTTTTTTTTGACAAAATATAAAAGTTTGTGTTCATCATGCATTTGGTCTCTCTCTATATCATCAAAGGGATAACTTGTTTCCATGATTACATCTTTGTATCTTGAATTAAGTGATTTATCTATGCAATTTTAGTAGGATTACACAAATTTCTAGTTACAACTATATACTCCATATTCATGTACGATACGACTATGTATTAAAACAAGATAACTAAAATTTTAAAATTATTTCATCATTTGTGAGCTCATCCCTACGAGAATTTTTTTTTTTTGGTAAATGCAATAACTAATGAAACTAAGCTTCTAATGTCTATTTCTAAAATACCTAACCACAATAAACCTATCTATTAATGTTAACTGAACTAGTTTAAAGGTTATTTGGCATCTTTAATTATTTTATAACAAGTAATTTAATAAAAAATTTATTCGCTTTAAATCGGTTGACTACACTATGAAATCTCAATTTGTTGGAGATTCATGGACAATTAGGGACCCAAACATCTATGATCTTGTTTCAATATTAATTTAGGATGCGACTATGTATTAAAACGAGATAACCAAAATTTTCAAAATTATTTCATAATTTGTGAGCTACCTCCTACGAGAATTCATTTTTTCGGTAAATGCAATAACTAATGAAACTAAGCATCCTATGTCTATTTCTAAAATACTTAACCACAATAAACCTCTCTATTAATGTTAACTAGACTAGTTTAAAGGTTATTTGTCATCTTTTATTATTTTATAACAAGCAATTTAATAAAAAATTTATTCGCTTTAAATCGGTTGACTACAATATGAGATATCAATTTTTTGGAGATTCGGAGACAATTAGGGACTCAAACATCAATGATATAGTTTCCATATTCTTGTAGGATGCTTATATGTATTAAAAAAATATAACTAAAATTTTAAAATTATTTCATAATTTGTGAGCTAACCCCCAACGAGAATTCACCTTTTCGGTAAATGCAGTAACTAATGAAATTAATCATCATATGTCTATTTCTTATAGACATAACAACAACAAACCTCTCTATTAATGTTAAATAAACTAGTTTAAAGGTTATTTGACATCTTTAATCATTTTATAACAAGTAATTTAATAAAGTCTTTATTCGCTTTAAATCGGTTAACTACACAATGATATCTCAATTTGTTGGAGATTCAGAGATAATTAGGGACCCAAACATCTATGATCTTGTTTCAATATCATCAAAGGGATAACTTGTTTCCATGATTACATCTTTGTATCTTGAATTAAGTGATTTATCTATGCAATTTTAGTAGGATTACAAAAATTTCTAGTTAAACCTATATACTCCATATTCATGTAGGACGCGACTATGTATTAAAACAAGTTAACTAAAATTTTAAAATTATACCATAATTTGTGAGCTAATCTCTACGAAAATTCATTTTTTCAGTAAATGCTGTACCTAATGAAACTAAGCATCCTATGTCTATTTCTAAAATACCTAACCACAATAAACCTCTCTATTAATGTTAACTAAATTAGTTTATAGGTTATTTGGCATCTTTAATTATTTTATAACAAGTAATTTAATAATTTTTTATTCGCTTTAAATCGGTTGACTACACTATGAGATCTCAATTTGTT
Source organism: Eutrema yunnanense (assembly GCA_002933935.1). Lineage (NCBI taxonomy): Eukaryota > Viridiplantae > Streptophyta > Magnoliopsida > Brassicales > Brassicaceae > Eutrema > Eutrema yunnanense. The sequence continues at coordinate 234,830 of PKML01044847.1, read as the reverse complement.
GGAAATTCATGGGCAATTAGAGACCCAAACATCAATGATCTTGTTTCAATATTAATTTAGGATGCGACTATGTATTAAAACAAGTTAACTAAAATTTTCAAAATTATTTCATAATTTGTGAGCTAACTCCTACGAGAATTCATTTTTTCGGTAAATGCAGTAACTAATGAAACTAAGCATCCTATGTCTATTTCTAAAATAACTAACCAAAATAAACCTCTCTAATTGCTTGAACCGGTTGGAATGCTTCGGAAAAGATCTCAATCGGTTACTAACCGATCAATATTTCACTTGAAGATAGGTGCTAAGGCCAAACGATACAAATTTGTCTTAGGGAGGTTGTACCATCAAGGGTACTTGGGTCAGGACATAGAAGATGCATTCAAACCTCACCGGTATTGAAATCAGGCCCCAAGTAGATCGACCATTAGCTCAAGTGATTTATTTGTGCTCTTTTTCTTCGCTTCGGTTTTTGTCCCAATGGGTTTTCCGAAACAAGATTTTTAACGAGGAAAATATTTCACTTCCAATAAAATCCAATGTGTTGATCTAAGCCCAAAGAAGCCCATGAAATTCACAAGAAAAGGATCCACAAAATTCAACAAATATCAAGTATATCAAAGGGGCATGTTGGCGTGAAGAAGGAAGGCCAAGGGGTTAAGTTTGTGTTTAATTTTAGTCAAGTCTTTGTTCAAACTTTGGTTTAATTATTTATCTATTTTCGAGACAAGTCTTGGAGCATGTTCCAACACTTGTTCTCCTCTTTATATTTCCTTGTAATTCATTATCGAAAATCATCTAGTCTTTTGAATAAAAAATCTCTTTCACTTCTAGATCAATCTCGTTGGTGAGTAATATCCATCGAAATCCTTTGTCGAATTTGGTGAGTCATATCCAAACGAGACAAAGTAGAATATCAAGGGCCTTCCGCAACCCTTGTGAGACCATTCGATCGACATACTTTGAAGCAATCACGTTTCTTGCAAAGTCTATCCCGTTCTTACCCAAACCGTAGAGTGTGCGATCTAGGGGATTTGTAACACCCCCCCCCCCTT